>UCOK01009694.1:25412-41227 GCA_900474325.1 Synergus umbraculus | reverse complement strand
AATTTATAGTAAAAATGCTTACTAAAGTGTATTAGTAAACGATTTGGCACTATTTCGTTAGTAACTTATGACTAATTCAGATTTAGAGAGTGCATTCTAATATTTTTATGATATAATGAGTTGAATGTGTTTTTACAATCAAGAAACCAAAATTATCTAAAGGGGACGCGCCCTGGTTAAAATTGGTTTTTTTTTATTGCGATCTAAGCCAGGAGAAAATGGACATTTAAAACTATAATGTGCCTAGCTTGTCTTCTATCCAGCTTTTATCCCAAGTCATAAATAGTAATAGAAAAGCAGGCGCCAATTTTCATCCTAATCCCATAAAGCCAAAGGTAAACGCTAAGCAAAAGTTTCACCTCAAAGGACACCCCGCATCGAAGGGCAAAATTGTTTATGGCCACTGAAATCGATACCCGCTCAAATCAATTATGAACGAAGGACCAATGGGTCTAAGGAAAGGTCCCTATATCGTTTAAAGTTTAGGAAGTTTAGGTTGTAAGGTATATTTCGTTCTTTTGGAGATTTAGTTTGTGGATTCAAACATAATATATTTAGAATGAGGGCTCGCGACGCTTTTTTACATTTTTACGGTGTCTCGCCGTCCATAAATCAGGTGAGCGAGACCATAAAACTTTGGGGCTCGCCGCGACCAAGTCCCAATTTTAGTGGGTCCTCCTCGCATAGTTTCTAGTTCCAGTTGGTCCCTAGCAGGGAGTCTTCTTACGAGAGACAATGGAACTTCAACGTAAGACATTGCGACATTTTAGAGCAGAAATTGTAGAATCCTCCCTTACTTAGCTGGATTTAGTTCTGGATTATGGTTAAATCTTCATGACGACTATGGGCTTTCAGGTTCAGGATTTTCGGAAATTAGAAGATGAACTATATTTAACGTCGTGGGGATTTTGTATTAGTGTTTAGTTTAAACGGAGGTGGTTTTCAAAGTGTAACAGGTGCATATTGATTTTGGGTCTCGAAGAAAAAATTGCGTATATAGGAGCAGATTTTTTTTATAAAGCACTATATTTTTATATCAGAAGTTAATCAGTTGTAATCCTTGTTATTCAGCACATTGTAAGTTTCAAGAAAGTTCGTATATCCGCATTTTTCACCTCAGTATTGTATTTCAAGACTTCCACAATCCTCTAAAGCCGTAAATATTGGTAATACGAAACTGGGTCATTCTCGCCTTCAGGGGTTTACCTTGCTGGCATTCTTAATCATGGTTCAGCTCTATAAGAGTCTAAAGTTTCGCTCACATTTTCATCCTTTTCCTCAATAACACAATCCCACGGAATGTCAATAGATAAATATTGATAAACCATGTTACTTTCCACTGGGTTGGGGATTTCAAAACATTAAATTACATAAATTATGTCTCTTGAAACAGAAATTTTAAGTATTTAATATTTTGCCAATTTTCAAGCAGTATTTCTAGAAATTTTACAATTTAAATTGGCAACCAGACAGTAAAATTACTCTTGATTTATTTTTAACGACTGCACTTTAATATCCTGATGCTCGACCTGATGTCTAAATTGCACTAAGAATATTTCTTTGGAAAATGAGTTTTCACCTGTAAGTAAAAGTGGCAACGCGTAAGTCAGAGCTTTCCCTCACTCTTTTTGATGAGGGGCAGACGTAGTTTGTAGGATACAGCCAGAGGGGCTGGCGCCTAAGTTTACAATAAGTCCAGACACCCTGGCGCATCGTCTAACATCCCTGTGAAAATGGGCCTCAGGTAGGCACATAACTTCTCGTCGACGATGTGTACTCTCATCTATGACCCACTCTCCATTTTATTTTACGTGCATTCAGGTATAGATAGGTTTTTTTGCCTTCAGATTCAAGAACGCATGTTTTTCCATCTATGGAAATTTCGAAGACGCGACAGAAACGGTTAAAAAGGGTCTAAATTATGACGCGGTCATGTTTTCAGTTCAATTTATTATCTTGGGGAAGTTAAAGGTTTTCGTCCTTCAGCATCTTGAAATTCTTCACAGAGAAGATATAAAAAATTAAGGAAAACAAGGACCCTCACCATTCCCTCGATACTAGACTTTTCTCATTAATTATTTAACACAAGAACTTTCACTTTCTTCCTTTTTATTACCGAGGACAAAATTTAAAGTTTATGCCCTGTGTTTCTTCCTAAATCAAAAGTGTCTTGTTCAAAAAATATTTCTCTTTATATTTCCTTTTAGAAACAATGAATAATATTATGGAAAATGTTTACCGAGACATAAGTCTCGTCAGTTTCAATTTTGAGATTTGAGATTGGTTAGAAGATCTTAAACGAGTGGGAATTGTTGTTAGTCATGTCGAAGTGGTCAGTAGTATTGACTACTGACTATGAGAATTCTCCAGTAGTTAATAGAAGCTAGAAGTATGCCCTATCTAAGGAAGATCATCTCGAACGACTGTACACTTATCTTGCGGTCCGTCCGGTCAGATATTGAGTAGCAGGAACAGGGTAGGGTCCAAATCGTGTCAGGGCGTGTCGCAGATAATTTTTTTCCCGTTTGTTGAAAATCTGACTTTATCGATATTATACCTCATTGCTGGTTGACCTTATCTGTCCAAAAGGCGTGGTGTTATTACTTGCCGTCGCTCATGTTTGCGATAACCCATTCAGATGACATGTGTTCACTGACCAGTCGATTTTCAACTCAAAACAGACTTTTTATCATGTTTGTATCTTCAAATCAGCTAGCTGATCTCTTACCAGTAGCTGATCACCAATCGTTTCTTTTTTTTCTTCACGTATCTGATCCTTATTCACAAATTCCTTCATATTATGTAATATGTAGATTATCCAACTTATTCTCATCATATTGCTTATTTATTTCTAAACAAGGTAAATCTGTCTTATAACTGATGCCCATTTATTTATATTATACTTAAGGAAGCCTGTCAATATTCTCTTTATTTATGATCATATAATTTATCCGTAAATCCACCTTGACCTTTGGAAAAGTTGGCGCCATCTTGACTTAGATTCTAAATTTTAACTCTGTCTAGTCTCTTGTTCTAACGGTCCATAGACCTTCTGTCTCGGCTTCTACTCTAAAATTCTGGAGACGTTCCGGTTTAGTGAGAGGCTCCAGAGCCGCGTCGCACGGCTATTTCTGAACTAAGGAAAATGCGTGACATCTTGTTGGAACTAATGCGTTTGGGCTTTTTTATTACACCGCCACATCTTTAACGGATTTGTATCTGCTTGTTTTACGTCTTGTCTTTAATTAGTTAATGAGATAATGAGGAGAGAAAAAACTTGAAAGGCCAAAAGACGCCTCAAATCAAGATTACTAAGCATTTGTATAATATATATATCTTTAATCTTTATATTAAAGTTATTTCTGTTATTCAATTTTGCTTCTGTACATGAATAAGAATGTTACACATGATTATACAACTAGATTTTTTATTAATTCAATAATTCAGAAGCGTGCCTATATATTATATCCTCGGACCCTCACTCGACATTTGAACAATTACTTAATTTATGACATCATTAGGCATCTTTTGACCAAAGGTGCGAAAATCCATTATTAGGAGGATCACTTCAAACTTCAGGGGTTCTCAGAGGTCAGAAATTTTCGTGTTTCTAAAATTACTCAAGCAATCCTTTTTCCGGCAAATTTTGTGCCTCATTAATCACCTTGACAGTAAGGTAAATATAAGAAGAATGACGAATTTACGAATCTTTCCTTAAAACAAAGAAAAAAAAATGAAAAATGCACTGCTTCCTTTCAAATCCAAAAAATCCTGAAACAATATTAGGTTGCATCGGGGAAATAATTTTGGATTTTTTTAAGACTAAATTAATTGTTATTTACATCCCTCGAAATACTGAAAAAATAATATACTCTAAAAATGCCGGGGCGCATGAATATGCCCCAAATTCTATTTTTCATAAAATTTAATTTACATAAACTCATTTCACCTAATCATAATGTGCTATAATTTTTATATTTCCTAATTTCAATTTTACATAATTTTTATTATTTCTAATTATTATTTTCCATAATTTTTATTTTTCCTAAAGTCTATTTGTCCTAATTTTTATTATTCATAATATTCATTTCTCATAATATTTATTATTCATAATGTTTATTTTACATAATTTTTATTATTCATAATGTTCAATTTTCATAATTTTTAATTTTCCTAATTGCTGTTTGCCATAATCTCCAAATAACATAAATTCCATTCTTCATAACGGATGTCCGGTCACATTTCAGGTCGTTTTTTCCCATCCATGTCTAGTTGAAATGGATACTTCTTTTCTTAAATGAAAATGGCGCGAAATTTAAATAGGGTGATTATTATTATTTGTTTACAGAAAAATTAAACAAATGAAATTTTACAAATATTAATATATTGTGCAATTAGTTAATATTTGTTAATATTTGTACAATTCCATTTGTATGTTCTTTTTTCCGCAAATAATAATAATCACTCTATTTAAATTTCGCGCCATTTCGATTTAAGAAAAGAAGTATCCATTTTAACTAGACATGGATGGGAAACAACGACCTGAAATTTGACCGGACATCCGTTATGAAGAATGGAATTTATGTTACTTGGAGATTATGGCAAACAGCGATTAGGAAAATTAAAAATTATGAAAATTGAACATTATGAATAATAAAAATTATGTAAAATTGAAATTAGAAAACATAAAAATTATAGCACATTATGATTAGGTGAAATGAGTTTATGTAAATTAAATTTTATGAAAAGTAGAATTTGGGGCATATTCATGCGTCCCAAAAATGCCTATAAAGAACCAATTTTCGGAAATATAATTTTTCACAGAATCCTTTAGATTGAAACTCTGATCACAGATCACCCCTTTCTTCAAAATACAAGAAGAGGTACTTCCCTTTCTTTTCATCAAAACCTGTCGACTATCTCCTGCTCGAATCGTCTCTAGCAAACGTGCAGCTTTTTGTCATCTTTCACAATAAGCTCTATGTTCACTTTGCCATGAGGCCAGTAAGTGTTTCGCGACATTTTCCTGGTGAAGAGCCGAAAATAAAGGAAAAGGAGAATGAAAAGTGGAGAGGAGAGTGATGGAGAGTGGAGAGTGGTGAGTGGTGAGTGGAAAGAAACTGCAAGGAGAATGTTCCTTGCACTGTTCCCTTATCATATTGGCATCGACGTACCGTGAAAGATCTCTTTTTTCTAAGGTGGATACACCCGGGTCCACCTCCACAGTTTTCCTCCATAAGCTTATACTCTCTTCTCCAATAGGTACTTAGGATTCATCAAGATAACTGCTGGCTTTGTGCTCGCGTACATTGTACCCATTTCTGCGGTGGACCCTTATGTTTTGGGTTTCTTTTGACCTCTTAAATTTGAGAAACGATGGTTTAAGTATATTCCCACTGCTGGAATCGTATGTAGGTTAAAAATAGGCAGAATATAGGCTTAACATCATTTTTGACATGTGTTTGCTAGAATCCGATGAAAATTAGCAAAATTAAAATATTATTTATATCTTTTACATTCTAATCTTTTAATATTGATCTTCTCGTGCAGAAATTTCTTGCCATATGGGTCGCCTGGTTTAGCCCCTGGTTTAGCCCCGATTGGCGCAAAACCAACATTTCTGCTCGGAATAATCATTTCGAGTTGAAGAATTTCCTTTTAACATCGAAAAAACGCATCTTTTATATTTCAAGTGGGTCGTTTTATTCTCAATTCATGTCCCTTAGACCTTCTTTTTTACAAAATCATCAATTCGTGAAGGATCGTGTCACGAAGACACTGTCAAGGGGTAATGGAACTGCGCCTTGCAAGTATGTTCCTCAAGTGCGAGCCCTTTTAAGATCCACTGCTGCCTAGTCATGCGTGACGAAATTCGTTATAGCGTGTAACACGGAATGCTCCATGACTTCCAGTACTTACATGCTTACTCTTTTTTCACAAGTTTTTAACTTGAAGAAAAAAACCAGTGGTACTAAAATAGATAAGAGATTTTATTTTCTTTTTTTGTAAAGAACCCTTCAGAGTCTATTTCAAAGTTTTTAATACGATACCAATGACTGGATTGAAGTTTCTTAACATTAATCAATTTAAAAATAAAATTATAGAGACCCTTTATCAATACTTTTATACAAAATAAGGTCGTGTTGACAGTGATTACAAATCGTTTATTGGTTGGTTCTCGTGACTTCCTCCTGGGGACTACCGAGACATGCAAATTCCAGAGATGCGGATATCGCGATACAACTCGTGAGAACACGTTTAGAACGAGCTGAACAAGTCGAAGGATCACGAAGATTTATGTTTCTCTGAAGAAACTTCTCGTTAAAAAATATAAGTATAAATACTAGTAAAAATTTACTCAACATTGCCTAAACAGTAGCAAAATTTCATAAATTAAATTCAAAACATTTAGGATATAATTTGGTTCCGATATAGCTCCACAATGTACTTTACTGTCCATTTTTTTCTCAAATTAGTTATTTATTTTTTACACATTCCAATCATTCAAAGAATGCGATCAGAGCATCGTAGATGGAACTTTTTGAGCGAGTGCCGTGATTTAAAGAAGGTGACCCCAGGGAAGGTTTAAAGAATTGTAGAATATTTTACAGGTGATAGTTAGGAAGATGAAGACAAAATAGAAAATGTGGCCCTGTCGGTGCATTAAGGTAATTACAGAGGCCTCAAAATAGCCTTATAACTATATACCTTTTCGGGAGCCTCGTTTTTCGTCTTCATACCTTGTACAAAGTAGTATACGGAACACGTTCCTGACACGCGTCTCTATAATCAAACCACCTACTCAAGCACCAGGTTGGTCCATACTCCAGAAATATTTCTTGCATGAGCTCTAAGTGGTCCTGACTCTGCAAGAATTTCATTTTTGTGCTTCCGAAACACACCGCTAGTTTTTTTTCTTGCATCTTTCCTTCTTCATTCTTTAATCTTGGGTTGCTCCTTCCTTATCTTGATTATCGATCAGATTATCGTAAATATCGATGTCCTAACTGCTCGGCGATCTCCAGATGGACATCTGAGCAGTCATACCTTAAACGCTATCCTGACAGAATGATGGCTTTTATATATTTATATATATTATTTTTTCTGAATGAATTTTTGAAATCTGAGATTTTGATAAACGAAAAAACGAAATCTTCCCATTTTCGCGTTCTTCAATCCTGAGCTAAACTGCCCGAGGAAAACAAAGGGAAAGTTATTATCGCTGCATGAAATTTGTCTTTCTAGTTTTGGTTGTAAAACAGAAAAAACTGTTATCTGCATAAAATTCCCAAGGGAGAAAATCTTTTGCTCTCTTTATTTTTCTGGATGTTGTATTTTGTTTTTTTTTCTTCCTTTATTCGTGCAGCCCTTCCCTTGTTCCTCGGTTTGCACTTTTCAGTAGTTATATATAGCTTCCGGCAAACCATCTTATATTTTCCAGAGGTCGTTTCTTTTTTCCTGAATCTTATCTTCTGTTTGCCGATCAAGGAAAAAGAAACTGGTACTCATATATGTATCCAAAGAAATTTTAAATAGAAGATAATGTTTTGTTTTAACACAAATTGCTTCATAAAAAAAATTTAAACCGTTTTATAATGTAATTTTTATTTAAAATCCATGTAGAAATTTGTCTGGGGCCCTGACCGGGCCCAAATCGGGTTGTACCAAATTCGCGAAATTCGTCATAAAATTGCAAATTGAAGAAATGAGACACCTACCCCCTTAGAGAGGCGAATCGTGAAAAGAGAACCGCGAACACAGGGAGAGAAAGAGAGACAAGGAGAGAATGATAGTATAGGAAACTGTGAGGGGGGTGGGGGTGAACAAGAGCTGTAAAAATGAATCGATAGGCGGAGTTTTTCGTGACGCACCGCGAGGAGGCGCTGAGAGTGGGGAGAGCAATAGGCGGAGTCAGACTGATTTAGGGCCGCCATTTTGTGACAATGGACGAGAGGGGGTATGCCTATCTGATTGGCTGATCTACGGACTTCTCTCGTCCTGGACAAGCTTCTACAGATTGTTCGGTTGTACTCTGACGGTACTCTCCAGCCACCCGGCAACTCGCGGCAACACCGCTACCCCACCGTTCACCCCCCCAACCCCATCAACCCCCACTCTTTCGGTTTACCCCCCACTTAAATCTTCACCCTACTCCGTATTCTACTTGACGATTTTATGTACTCCTCACATTCGTCCCAACATCCGCGGATGGTTCTTAAGTCGTAAGAACAATGGGGGGGGGGGGGTTTTTATTATTTTAAGATTTTGTTATCTTTATGGAAAATCAATATCAAATAAAGAAATTAAGGGGATGCGATACTTAACCATAAGAGCAATTAGTTTATACATTCGCAATAATAAATATTTTTTATTAGTTACCTCTGTATGAAACGAAGAATAATTTATTTATTATTGCGAGTATAAAGTTGTCGAAATTTAATTTGCTCTCGTTTGCTCTTATGGTAAGTATAACATATATACTGATAGACATTAAATTATTAAAATTGAATATATGAAATTCTCTATAAATTTTTCTAAAATTATTTATAGCTACAATATATATATTTTTTTTAATTATGTAAAAACAATGAATTGTTGGCCTTAAAAAAAGTAGTTACACCCAGAGAAAAAGTTTGTTTTAATCAAATAAACATATTTGCCCCAGAGCCAACTAAAAAATATCTTTGAATCAAATAAATTTTATTTAGTTCAAAGATATTTTTTAGTTGGCTCTGAGGCAAATATACGTTTATTTGATTTAAACAAACTTTTTCTCTGGGTGTAAGGTCAATATTCTATATTAGAGAAATGTAATGAGTTGTAGAATAGTGCAATTTATAAACTGGTTAGTTTTAAGTATACAATCGAGTGTTTCTTTGACGTGAGATGAATGAAAATGAGGGGGAGGTAGTAAATTGTGGTAGACCAGTGAAAGACCTATTTCCTATTTCGTGTCACGACCTACGACAACCTGTAACTCAAGCGGAGGGTTACGTCCTCGTCGCATCTCGGTCAGATTTCAGACTTCAGATTTCGAGAGGCGTATCTTAATCGACGTATCTCATCTAGATAGCCGCGCTATCAAGATTAACTCTCTACACGGGCATATATAGGCATATATCTCGAGTGTAATCTTCTCGCGAGAGGCACGTGGCACGAGGTTCTCGTTTCCCAATCTGATCTAAATTCGGGACCGTCGAAATGTTGCGAGACATCTCATTCATGCGGATATAATACCCGCGGTCTCTTCTCATTCACCAGATTCAGTCTATTTATTTTTTTTCCACACCTCTTTTCAATTTTGGGTCCAATTCCAAAAAATGGCTCGTGGTCAGGTCAGATTTAATATTGGGACTTATATATTATTTATTGAACAATGTTTTCTCAAATATCGGTTATTATTTATTTCAGTTATTTATATATGAATTGAATTATAATTAATACATATCTACATTTCCTAAAATTTCTTTTAACACCGAAAGTATATAATAATTATATATATATATGAGTCATACCGTCGGAATAATAAATTCAAGCTTATACATTTTTGTTGGTAGTCATTACAGGGACTATTTGGCAGAGAAACATGGGATATTTGCCAATTGTCGCATTAAATTTGCATCCGTACATATTGAATTTTCCATTCCCTGTACGAGACTCGCAATCCAACCACTTATTACGTAAATTATGATAGAGAACGAATGATCTGTAACCAACGGATGCCAGATTCGTTCAGCGTCACTGAATCTTGCTCAAAATTAACTGCACCTCATAAACGACGTTTTGTCTTTTGTGATGTTGTCTGCGAAAGGAAAAGTCTCATTATTTATATTTTTTTACTGTAAGATATATACAGTTAAAGACGTAATTATATAATTAGTATACATGGCACTTTAAGATCATTAATTATTTATATAGTTTATGGATTCACCTGATGTATAGAAATTTTACTGTGGTCCTATAACCGTGGCCCCAAATATGTGCTTTTCCCCAGTCTGGACCACACCCAGAGAAAAAGTTTTTTTTAAATCAAATAAACGTATATTTGCCTCAGAGTCAACCAAAAAATATCTTTGAATTAAATAAATTTTATTTAATTCAAAGATATTTTTTAGTTGGCTCTGAGGCAAATATACGTTTATTTAAACAAATTTTTTCTCTGGGTGCAGATTTGAGATTTCTATACGGGCTGTAATTCTAATTTGAATTTTAAAAAGTTCACTTAAAAAATTAATGAAATTAAAGCAAAACGAATTAAATTAATCTATCTCCTTATAAGGATATAGATTAATTATTTAAATTTATATTTTTTTATTAGATTGGAATTCTAATCCATTAGAAATTAGAATTCCAATTCTAATAAAAAAATATAAATTTAAATAATATGTTGAAGATCATTACTCTAAACACTAATTTACTGCAGGGGCGGATTTAGACAAGGGCTTTGGAGGGGGAAAACGAAATAATTACTCTTCACTCTCAAGGGAGGCGCTTAATAATAATTAAAAAATTATTTTATTTTATTATAAACTATTTAAATACTTTATTTATTAATTATATGAACATTATTAATAAATGTTTAAATAGGAACAAGTTTTTTACATTCTCATCATGAGAAGGTATTAGATTTGTGTAAAATTTATTGTATTTACAAATCTGGGCTTTGGGGGTGGAAGCCAGCTCCCCTGGATCAATCCATAATTGACAGCAAAATGATACTTTCAAAAAAAAAATTTTTTTTTTCGAAATTTTACGAATCAGAGGACATTATAGCTTGTTTTTGTTCCGCGAGCATAAACTCGATCGTTTTTTTTTTCGCGGTGTTGACAGAAGTAGCGAGAAGGTACAGTAAGGTGGGTTAGGTAAACCTCTCTCTTAGGAGGGGGAAAACGCGGATAGGGGGTGGGATGAGTTAACGCCTGTTCGGAGGTGGACCCCCATTTCGTAGGCGTTTCTGCAGAGCTCCGATTTTGCCCGACTTTCAACGGAAATACACGAGTCATGGTGAACGTGGGGGCTTCACAGGTTTATTATTTCGTGCGCTTTAGTTCCGCGCCGGGTGCCACGATAGTTGCATCGGTGAGTTGTGCGCGCGTGTTTTTCAAATATTCCCTCTACATTCGCTCGTTTGTCACGACTAGAGCGCGCGAATTTCAACTCGGCAGTTGAAATTTTACGAGATATCAGTTCGAAAGTCAAGAATTAGTTCAGAAACGTTGGAATTAGTTCGTCCGTTTTGGAGTTATTTCAAACGCCTGGGAATCCGTTTGGAAGTCAGGAAAATACTTTCAAAGATCTGGTTATCATATTTGAAAATAAGGAAACCAGTTGGAAAGTCAGGCAATCAGTTCGAAAATCTGGACAACAGTTTCAATTCAGGAAATTGAATTATCTTTGGACCTACTGAAGCCAAATACATCAGAGAAGCCCGCCGGGACAACTTAAAAACGACAATGTGCTGTGTGTGTGAACAGTGCAGTGTCTTGGTGATAACTTAGTGATAACGCGTGTCACCTAAAAACTAGTCGCTATCATCTTTATCGTTGGATTGACACTTAAGATAAGGTAAGATACTGTGCATCTCGAGTCGATTGACCAGAGTGGTTGTGTATCAATAGTGTTGTAGAGAAGTTCTGGATCTTCTCTGTTTTTTTTCGTTTATGGATGTTTAACTTCAAGGATCAGTGATAAGGTGCCAGTAGATTTGGAAGAATTAAGTTCCCGATTTTGAAAAGTTGGAAGTTATTAGTGCAGGTGTATGTTGAATTGAATCATTTAAAATCGATAGATCTATCAAATATCCAAGAATTTTCGTTCCACTTCTAAATTGCAACATCTATAGTTCGTTTGTTGATATAAATTGGTTTGTTAGGAATGTAGTGTTTTAAAAGAAGAAAGTATCCTTTATAGTTAACAGACGTTCTCCAGAAAGTTTCTCTTTTAATTATTAAAGTCATCAGCTCTGAAAATGGATAAAGGACCCTTTGGTTTGAGTCTTTTAATTAGTAAATATTTTTAAGGAGATATTTTGTGAAAGTGGAAAGACAAGATTTATGAAATGACTGAAACCCGGAAAACTTACGCAAAGAACAGGATGAAACGTGACGTGGAGCGATAAACTCGTTTGAGTAGTTTTTGCCATTTGTCAGCCTTCATTGTATAGTAGTAAACTAGTAGAACAAAACATAAGGAAAAGCAGTATACAGGAATTAATATATACATAATACATAACAAGATACTATTTCAACATCAGGAGTCAAATTCCATTTTATCCAAAGATATAGGGTTGTAATAATTGATAAAACTCTCGTAAAGAGTCTCGACAAACTATTAACGTAAATATTGGAAAATAAATCAAGCTTAATTGAATAAAATATAAGATAGTTATAACACTTTGTATAGTGTTATAACTTCTTTCGGATAAAAATTCTAACTTATCGGATATTGGAAGACTGGGACATTTTTTGTTGATTATCATCAAAAAGTAATAAAAGAATAGGAGAATTTACATTCAAACTTGAGAGAATCAATCAGTTTTTGAAATAGGCTTAAATATCATGAGAAAATCGAAAAGATTTACAAATTAACTTCATTAATGTCGATGTGCGTTTATATCCTAAAAAATATTTTTTTAGAGCCTAAACATACATTTTATGTTAGTTTCTCAGATATAGATATAGAAGTTAAAAGATAATAGATGAAGATAGCTCCTATATCTAAAATGTCGTGAACCTTTCTGCAAGGCATCAAAACAGAATAGGGAGTCGTTAAAAATCAATTAATCAGTGGTGTCCTATTGGACCATACCTCACATAAATTGGATAATTAGACAGCAATCATTTTTGTAATTCTTTGACTGGAAATTTGAGATTCTTTTATTGATTTTTGTTCTAAAATTATATAGAATTTACTTTATTGCTATGTTTTTGAAAAGTATATATAGTTTTTCATTTGATAGAAAACATTTTTCTGTAAATATATAATTCTTATAGCAGAAATATTACCGAGAAAATTACATGGAATAGTAAAAACTAGAATTTTAAAACTCTTTTGCAAAAAGTATATAATTTAAAAAAGTGAAGCTATATTATTGATATAAATTCTCCCATAAAGTACTGTCATTGTTGCTAATTAACATACAGTATTAGATAAATTGTAAATATTGTGTTTAAAGATTGCATGGTGTTTGATATTCTAACTTTTGTGATAGGCGCGCAGGCAAGACTCATTCCGTCGGTACAAGATAAGCTGTTATTCAATCCAAAGATTGTTTTGATTTCTGGGGATTAAACTCATATAATCAAATTGTTTTCAGTAGAAAATTTATTTCATTATTATTTATTTCATTAGTATAATTGAATATTTATACTTTTTTAAATATCTTCTGTAAAAATTAAAGAGTTTTAAGTTTTATATTTTGGTAAGTGTTAGTAAACTGTAACCATCAGTCTTTATATCAATTTGCTGGAAACTTAAGTTTGTGTTAGAGAGTTTCTGAATTCAGCAGTTAACTCAGTCATTTAAATAAATTATTTATATTTATAACAAGGAAAAACTTATTGAAAATTCTGAACATTGATTCAACGTTGCACTTTCAAAACTTTGCATAAAAATTAAAATTATAAATCTTGTTCTAAGGCTTACTCCGATTCTCCACGTCATTTCCGGTGGCAATATTTAAGGTTTTGGTGGAACATAACTCCTTTCCTCTTATCAAAAGCAAATCTCCGGATATTTCTGTCGGCGGGAAAAATTACAAAAAGCGGAACACGTCTATCTGTGAGGCACCGGGAAAAACAATAAACCGCGAGCGCCGGACTGAACTGGGGTTGTTGTATTCAGCGATAGGGAACCCAGAGAATATTGCCGGTCTATACCAAGGTATAATTGGTGATTTGCAAGTATAATATCGTGGCAGTTTGTGATTTCATTTATTAGCCGCGAATTGCCTCCGCTTATTAGCGCAGCGACGCATTTAAAATAACTCGAGTATATGGTGTATACGACGGTTCATACGACGGAGACGTGAATTGTCGATTACAAATGTGTTTGTGCGGGAGCCTTTTGTTCTAGTCGAGATATCGCTTTGATAAATATGCCCATGGAACCTAGACTATAAAAGAAACTTCCAAAGATCAGCGGTTGCTGAGAAATTTCGAAGAGACGATCCCTCAACCGTGAGAATTTTCCTCTTTTATTGGTGCTTGCAAAAAGCTGAGATTTTCTCGCACTTTGCTGCTATTAATGGTAGAAATAGATTAGCCGTAAAGTTCCAAACGGAAGTTGTAAAATTTACCTTTGAGCCGTATAATCGGCCTGTCGAGTTTCTCGGTTTCAGGTTCATGTTTATTCAATTTTAATCATTATGTTTATGCTCTCGATATTTTTACATTTTTTTGCACCTTTTGTATGCGTAATGCGTGCATAGAAATTACAGTTACTCTTAGAAGAAAAGAATAGCTGAAGTCTCTTTTTTATGCAGGATCTTCCAGTTCTTGGAATCTTCTTTTCTTATTCTTGGAGGATATATTTTTCAAATAAAAAGTTGTTTAGAATCGAGAAGTTTGTTTAGGAATATCAATTGTTCAATTAGCTTTGGTTTTGAATTCATTATTCAGGGAATCTTCAGACAACAGATATTGTAATCTGAACTTTTATAATACTTGAAATCCTGCCGTCGGATCGCGAAAAATTGTAGTTGCAAATGATTCAGTTAATATTTTAAAAAGTATTTCTTCCTCTTTATATATTTTGCTTTTATTTAGTGTATTTTATTTAGTATTCGAGATAGTTCCAAACAAATTCGAAATCTTGAGTTATATATATCTTTTGTTGATAATAAATGCCTCCTCTATTTTTTTAATGATCTTAAATTCCAACATTCTCAAGATGAAAGATGAAAGAAAGGTGTTAGGGAATTGATGGTGTTTAAGGTGCCGTTGAATTCATAAGTGTGATTATGCAGTGCTATAGGTGCAATAACTATAATGCGCGAGAGAGTGTGGCACGACTTTCTTGTGGCGGGGGTTGGAAAGTCGACTATTATTATTGTTCAGGAACGGATCAACAAAGTGTTCTCATATATTATTAGCAAAAAAACTAAATTATTATAGATACTTGTCAAATTATATTTTTTAAAAATTGATAGCAAGTTTCGGTGGTAGCGTCAAAATATATATCAAACTTCCGCTTCTTAGGCACGCAATTGTTTTTTTCAGCTGTGTTTTTATCAGCAACTGTTGGACTCTAAGGAAAATATTAGATTATCAAATTTCGATAAGACATTCCCTCAGGAACTTTTACACTTTTCATTTATCAATTATTGCCTTAAAATTTGACATGCATACAAAGAAAAATGCTCAAAGTTTAATATGATTGTCTGTTAATTTAGACTTAATTTTACGTAATATTGATAAATTGCATAAAAATATGACCTATTTTCTTTTCCTCAATTAGCATTGAATATTACCTTATCATTTTTGTAGAAAATTTACGTGATGAAAGTGAAGGAACAGTGATTATCACTTCGATTAAAGGTCACTTATTGCTTCAAATATATTTTAAAATTTTTATGTCATCAAATTCTTATCAAAGGTTCCTTGTCACGATTAGTCATAAACTTCTGAACGTTATAGATATAAATCAAGTCCACGTAGTTGAGTTTAAAATAAGACCTTAGGAATGATGTTAAAGATACCAGGTAATATGAAAAAAATATCTATTCCCTTTATCCATCTGTGTTTCCGGCGAGACTTTCTTGATTCGGGAACAATTTCAGCATTTTCCTTACCAATAAAATTGTTAAATCATGATTT
>UCOK01009694.1:0-25392 GCA_900474325.1 Synergus umbraculus | reverse complement strand
AAATCATGATTTAACAATTTTATTGGTAAGGAAACGGGGGTTTTAGGCTGATGATATAATTTGATTGATGAACTGCCTCGATGATTGTTATCAATTTCAGTTATAGATAACCAAATATGTACTTTAAGATTAATTACGTTTCCAGTGGATAATTTCGATATCTCCCTGATAAAGAGTTAAAATAAAGTAAGGTGTCTAAAAGGTCGCCTCTTTGCTATAAACATCCTGAAGCACCCGGTTGGACATACTTCTAATAGAAATTAGTTCACTATCAGAATAAATTAGCCAAGCGATAAACGGCTCTGTAATTTGCTACTGGTGTCTTTCTGATAAGTCGAATAATGTTTACTATCCATTAACGTAATTCCTTACACTGTCAATGGAGACAACCTTATCAATAATACCTTTCTCTTTCCACAAAATAAATTATTATATCTGTGAGTACACAATAATAATAATTCACAGCTACGTGATTTTTGAATTTAGATTTTCTTACATTAATCGAAGATCTTTCATCACTTCTTTAATTAAATGTATATGATCACGTACTGTCGAATTTCTCGTCTCAATCTTATCGGAATTATCGGTTTTCGGTTGTATTATCTTATCGATCATTGCTTTCAAGTGTTCTATTTGCTGTCCGAATTTTTAAAACACTTTTTTAGGTTTCAAAAATATTCTGAAGGTGAATAATTTATATTATGCATTTAGGATTTTTAGTTAGTCAAGATTTAGTTTACTAATTTTTTTTTTGTCAGAGAGTTTTATGGTTACCAGAACATTCTAATTTATAAAGTCTTTTTATTCAAATATGTTACTTTAAATAAATAATATACTTTTAAAAAACTATATACATCTGGTAAAAAAATAGGCAAAATTTTAACGCGTTTTTTTTTGTCATTTTATTTTGTGCTGATCGAAATTCGATTGATAACGACTGTTATCGATGACCTTGTTTGATCACGAGTTTGTTGATAAATATTTTCGGTATCACTTGCACAAAATCGCTCGCTTTCAGTATTCTTCTACTAATGTGAAGATCAAGTCGCAATCATAAAAGATCGTCTCTCGATTGGGTTTTTATCGCAGTATATCTTCATTGTAAGTTTTCTTTCTTATTGCTTTTCATACTTCATATAATTTCCCGAATTAAATATGCTTATTCTTCTCATAATCTGAAAATTTGTATATATTTCTGCAAATTGAATTCGGAATGAGTCAAGGTTATATATTTTATCATCGTTCTGCTTCGTAAATTCTCAATCCAAAAATACTCCTCAAAATAAAATTTCCATTTCAAGAATAGAGGATAAATATAAAAGCGAAATGTTTACAGAAACAAAGTAGTGTAATGAACCCCGTGACTTAACACCATGTCAAAAGTAATATCCTGTGTAATTGGTACATTGCGGTCTAATATCTTCCGGGTATAAAAGACTCACTCCTTGGAAATTCGATCCGGCCATTTAGCCTTAAGTCTTTCTATCGATACCGATGGCATCTGATCTTCTTGCGCAGGAGGTCTTAATTTCATGTAAGCCGATTTACGTTACTCAAGTATATAAAAATAAAATTCCTGTTCCTCCAGTTTCTTCAAAATGTTCGCAACTCGTTTTTGCGACATCTTCCACGAAACTCGTTCAGCAGTTTCAAATCAAAATCCTCAACGAAAATCATCATATCATCAATTTGCTACTCGGTTACCCTTCTTGCGGTTTACGGTCTGCCACATAATTTATAATATAATGCCACAACATGATTTCTCACTTAGGATCAATATATATATATAAACACAAATTTAGACAACGACACGCAACTCTGCATGACCACAAATTGCATCTACTCAGACACGAATCTACTCCCACGCCAAGACTCAATTTGAATCCAATCTTCCAATACTCTCCAAATACTAATAAAATATTTCTTTTCTTTTTTCAGAGTGAATAGCGGAAGTCCTGGGAATTCCTGGCAATCCAGGATAATTAATAGAGAACTTATGTCACTGCATCGAGAATTGAAGTTGTGGCACAAAGTGGGGCGCCACTTTGAGTGATCCTAATTTCGCCTCTATCTTTCCTCCTCTTTCTTTCTCTTTTGCTTTTTCTCTCTTTCTTCATCAAGTGGTAAATTAGAAAGCCTCAAAAATTCTCGACATAATCATGGACATGAGCAGCGAATCGAGCGCGGCGAGGTGGTACGCGCCGCCGAGAAGCCTCGAGCCCCCGTCGGGGGCTGGGGGACCAACCGGGGTCACTGAGGTCGTCGGCAACCCCGATTACAGGGGTTACTATGGCCACGCCGGACCAACGACCCATCACCCCGCAGCAGCCGCCCACTATGCGCACAGTAAGTCACTCTTTATTTTATCTTTTCACAACATCGTCTTTCTTTCTTGCCTCATTTCCAGCTCCATGTTTGCCATCAAGATCAAGCTTTTCGCGACTATAACCTACCCCTTGGCGCTCTGTCAACAGTCCACGATTAATTTTAAGTACCGTCGCCGTCGCTAGTATGAAAGCCGATTTTTCAAAAGACCTAATTAAATTTTAGAATCACTGTTTTTTCCTCTGGGAACATTACTATATAGTGTATTGACCATTTGTATCATTTATAAGGTCTTGGAAGAAACATAGACTAGTCGAGCTAAGAGTTGAGCTAAGAGTTCTCAAAGTTACTTCAAGATTTGTTTTGAGAAGACTCGGTACCATAAACTCGAATTTTAAAGACTGGACTAAACAGAAATCCGAGTTGTTTTCAAGGTCGCGAGGTGATTCTTTTTCGACTTTATATAGCGCTCCATAATATGCAAATGCAAATCGGAGCACGAATGTTATCGACCGGTCGAGTTCCTCCGTAATGGCGGAACAACGAAATTCGTTTTGTATCGCAGTGGTGGTCAACCCTGCATGCGTGTTCGGAATACATATTTAGAGTACATACGTCCTTGAGATCCGAGTATCCACTTGGTCATACGTAATGCACGACACGCAATCCGGCGCGGGTACTTGGGCACTCGCGTGCCGAGATTTTGTTCTCTTGTTCTCTTTTAAAAATGCTCTGCTCACTTCGAAGGACTCCTTCTCAACCCGCCGAGTGACTTTCCGTTTCAGCACGACCTTTGACATTCACTTTATGGACAAAGAAATAATGCCAGGACCAACTTGTGAGCAATGAATTGCGAGAGGACAACCTATGATTCATCAAGTTCTACTGCTTTTCTGAGTTGATGTAATTGACCTGCTTAGAGACTGTTGATATTTTTGGTACCAATGCTATCAAAAGCTATAAAGAAGATGTAGAGCAACCTAGCAAGATTCTCATTGTTGGTGACTAAGGAAGCAATAGTAGAAAGCAAGTTACTGAACAGAGGTACCAAATAGTACCAATGGTAACATCAAAACAAGAATACATGTAAAGCAAGTTGTAGAACAATGACACCTTGGAAAAAAGGTGCAGAACAACCTTTGTTCCGGGACATGTTACCAAGAGCATTGATAGTAACAAGAATTGTATCAGTTTAGAAGTGGGGAAGATTCTAAGGCTCAATGTTGTGACACAAATCAAAGGATTTTAGTGAATCTTGATCAAAGCCTCGCTAGTATATAAAAAGTATCGGAAGGAGTTAGAAAACGAATAGTGGCCCCAGAAGAGAAATAGAGAGACATTACGCGGTCAAGAGTGCCGAAGAGGGTGCCATTGGAGCAGGAGAAATAAGCCAAAAAGCATAGACGATCCGTGAAACTTGATCCAGCCGCTCGGATCTTGAAGCCTGGAACGCGATATCCCTGATTCATGCCGACATGCGTGGATCATACCCGAGCCTCTGTTAACTCGTGGCCCCGAAAAACTGCTGCTCCTAATCGGAATCAAATCTCAAAGACCGCAGAAACGAATTTTGTTTCTTATGCCGCAAGCCTTCCGCTTTGAAAGACCCGCTTTCTCCAGAAGATTCCACTTTGAAATCAACTCATTTAGAATTATTTATGATTTCGTTTTCCTCCGTCCAAGAACTCCGATCATGGTAAAACATCAGGATATTACATTCTCGTCTTATAAAGGTTTTGTAAATTGCCACTATAAACACTTCTCATATAGAACCTAATTAATAAGTTCTATACGTTCTACATCGTTAAAAGCTAATTACCTGAAATAAACTTTGCAAGTTAAGGAGGGAGGATCTTACGATCAAGTTCATTTTCTTCGATAACAAAATGTGATCATTAAGACATATGTGTAGCATTATGGTGAAATATATCTAGAATTATCGAGTCTTTATCGACTTGAATGAAAACTTGATATGAATATGCGCTGAACCAGAAAGCGAAGGTTGAGATAAGGAACTAATTGAATACAGGTTCCAGTTCCAAGTCGATTCGATTAGGGAAGGTGTTTCTCGGGTTGATATCTAATGAACTGAACTTGAAATTATGGTCTTTATGGCAACAGTTTCTCTCTGCTGGTTCTTGGAATAGTATCTAGGAAATTACCTCTGATGTAAATTACCTCTGATGTTCAAAAGCTTTCCTGAATCTGCTTGATGTAAATGGATGGATCCAATGTAAACGAAACTTAGTCAGGATGACTTCGTGGAACAAATCTGATACTGGAGGACAGTGTTTAAGATGTCCGCGATAAGCTGTTGCAGAGGGACTTTGTAAGGCTGGGTAAAAGGAACCCAATCTTGCTTCCCACGTGGCCCAAAAAAGAAGAGGCTCCTGAGCTGGCTACCTGTGCTTGCGAACGAGCAGAGCATTTCTCTGACGATGATGAAAGAGTGCTACGAAGAGGAGAGGAGTGAGATATGTGATAGAGGAAGGTGTGTATGTTAGTGTGCGTATGTCAGTTGGCAGCAGTGGTTGCAGCAGACAGGAAGGAAGCGCAACCAACCGCGAAGCTCCACGGGGTCTGAGAGAGGTGCATATATAATTGCAGGCCACATAGGGAAGCTCTTGGTCGAAGCGCTGCTGTTTTATGCTGCTGAGCTGCTCTGCCATCCGTCCACTTAAGTTCCACTACTCTCTTCCTCTTTCCTTGACTCTCTCCCTCTACTCTTTTCTCTCCTCACTCCTTCTTTCCCCTCCGTTATCCACTTGTTTATTCCTTCTTTACTTCTTTTCTTCTCGCCTTCGGACAAGACTGCACATATTTGACCACCTTCCTTCGTACACTACGCACCAGCATTTACTTATGTAGTACGTACTTGCAAGAGAGAACGACGCCATCTTGCGCAAATGCATTCGCCAACTGAAGGCGGAGCCAAGACTCTCTCCGATCTCTCTCTCTCTCTTTCTCCGGGCTCTCCTTATTTCTTCAGACTGATCCAACTCAGCTTCCCGCTTTTATTCCATTTCTCCAAGTTTTGGATTCATTATTCAGGGATTAATTGATTTGATGCTGGGAGTATCTTTTGGGTCAAAATATTAGGAAAGATGCTCATCATCAGTAGCATCAGAGAATTGGGTGTCTTTAATTTTTTAAATATTTTATTCATTTTTGGATACCTGGAATTTTATCGTTCCCTCTTCTGGAAAATAATATTCCTTTTTTTATGCAGAATTAAGAGGTTTGTTCCTTGTGGTTAAAAATACGTGCACGTCTCCTATGGTTGGCAAATACCTGGCTATTCTCAAGTCTCATATTTCTTGAAATATTCTTCCTTAAGTATGCCAAGCCTCCTTGAAAGTAGGGAGATTCAGGCTTATGATTGTGGGGGAGTCAAGGAAGGGTGAGGGGGGATACGCTTGTGGAAATTGCATGTTATTACGAAAAAAGCTGCTGGGGGCACTCGCCGAAATGAGGCGTTATTTTCTCGTGGAATTTTATGTAAGCCCTCTGATCAGTTGGAGCAGCTCCCAAGATTTTATTATAAGTTGCGCACGCTCCTGCAGGTTCAAGGCAGTTCACTCCATTTAGATGATAAGTGCACTTTACCTCTTCCAGAAAACTAATTCTATAATATTTAGACGCGAGATTACTCGTTCCTGGAGTTTTGAAATATTTCAAATATATCTATTTATACCGCGCTGAAATATATTCAGCCAAAGATATATTCAGTGAAGAATATATGTTTGAATATACACTGTAAGTAATGGAAAGTTTTAATAAAATTCGAAACGTTTTGTGAAAATATAGAGAGGATCTTTAGAAATTTGCTATTGAGACACAGTTGCTCGATATCATAGAGATAGAGTCAACTTTCGAGGTGAAAAGGAAGATAAAATCTCGCCTTTGAACTTGAGCAACAGAATCCTTTTGAACCCTTTTGAATCTCACGAATCAGTGGTATAATGGATTTTCTTTTGACACCTAGCATACAAAGCAGAGTTTGCAATCGCATCTGAAAGCCATTCACATATAATTGTACACAGAAGAGTAATTACTCTGAGTGCGAACTCCAAAGGAGGAAAAAAAAAAAGTCATTTGAAATTTTTTTACAAGATTCACTGCAACCATCATTAGAGGTTTTTAATGCCATTCAAATCTTGGGAACTCGTTTTTTCGAAAACAGAAAGAATGAAGGTGTCTAGACAGTATATAGACTTATAGTATTTGATTCTGAAATGGAGAGGAGGAACTGAGCGAGAGTAATGTTAATTATAAAAAGCAATAACGAGGCTATAACTTTTAGCTTATATCATGAGAATATATTTCCGACTGCAGCACACGTTTGAACGTGAGATAAATTGTGTACTTATGCTACTATTGCGCGACGCATCGTGGCTACGCGGAATGCAGCCTCGACTCGTTAAACTAAAAGCACGTGCAGGTATTACTCGCGTGCGATTCGCTACAATATATTCATTCGTTATATTCGCCCGCAACTAGCGTAAAATGGTAGCGAAGAGTGCTGAACACTCAGAGCGAGGAAAAAAGGCATTCAATGCCACTCTGGGAATTATATTTCAGGCGAAAGATTAATAAATCTAAATCTAGCATAAAAAGGGTTTAATGCTCTTTTTATTTGCGGCTAGATTGCTTTATAAGCTGCAGTCCGGAAAGCAATATTTCAGATTGTATTTACTTATTTTGATTGTTTAGAAAGCATAAAATGCACGTTTTAATATTTGTCTAATTGAACTTCCAGGGGAATATTTGAAAAAAAAATGACAAGATATTTAAGATTCTCTTTTCATTTAAGTAGATTATGTTGCTTATTTCCTATATTTACGTAAACTTTGCCTTGACCATGGTAGTATTTTCTCCGGTGAAACTGGAACGCGACTAACTGGACTAGATAGTCTCTAGGGAATAGGAAAAAATAATGAACTGGAATCACAGGTCATTAGCATATTAAATTCTCGTCATGCAGGATTAATATAATCGAGGCTGATGATCGTAATAGTCTTTATATCGACACTCGTCCTCGAATATGTAAGTTTACACGCCTCCGCTTGAGATTATTAGACAAGTCGCGGTACGTTCCTCGATCGTGTTGGATACAATTAATCTGTACGATCTAGATGACGCTAGATAATCAGGTTCTTTATAGGCACTCAAACCTCTTTACGAGTAACCGCATATGCGTAACTGCGGTTGCTGTTCTCGAGTGGTTTCCGCAAATTAGATGTCCGAAGACGTATTTTTGAATTTCATTAGGTATTACTTCTAGAAAATAGTGGACAACTTTCGCCATTTGAGGATTAAAAACTATAGGAATTAAATTTGATGGTGTGGTAGTTTCCAGCTGGATCAAGATGATACTCATTACTTAATACATATTTCCCTTAGATTCCTTTTCAGGATAAATTAAAAATCAGCCATTAGGACTTGCGTGTCTTCATCTGATGTGCATACGCTATAATCTTAATTACTATTATTATATACTGCTTATATGAGGGGAATAAAACTTGGCATGATTAAAATTACATGTCTTACACTTATCAGAGGCTGGGGGGTTATAATTTCCTTCAGAATTATCACAAATTATTAAGTTAATGTATAATTTCTTGCGTCTAGACATTTAGCAATGGATGAAGAATTGCTGGAATTGGAAAGTGCAATATAGTTTCAATACGAAAATATAAATAAATACTGCAAATGAATCAATTCTTTAACTTGTGGTTTTATTGAGTATTTATCTACATTTTGTATGAATATTCATTGTGTTCTTCTGCACTCTCGTCATGCATTATCTACGAATCTGTATGATACTCGATATTATGAAATCCTGTTATCCCGGATGCGCGAATGTCATCGGATCCAGTGATCGACGATGTGGATTGAGTCAGACAAAACGGCCGACACGTTCCAACAGTCTATACATCAAACTCTGAATTATTCACGAATTTATCGACAAGTCCTGCGATACACGGAATAAAAGTCACGAAAAAACATTACCAGCTGCAGAAAAGCGGCGCCATATTAGAAACGACCTGTTTTCAGCGTCAACAGGATTCAGTGCCAACTTTTTTCCCCAAGATTCTCCATAAGATATCACCTAATCGGAAGCTGGAGAATACAGCTGCAGACCGGATTTGGCAATGTAATTTAGAAAATTTGCAGAAGAGCCTTCCATGTCGAAAGAATTGAAGCTGGCTGCTTCAAAAACTGGATCTAGCGTCTATTCCACAATGGATGAAAGAAAAAGCTGGCCTTTGTTCCAAAATCTTGTAAATGGAGGGAATGCGAGTTGTTTCAAGCGCCGAACTGATGCTCAGCTGACCGTCAGCCGCCATTTTGACCCGAAGAGCTTTTCGCTAGAAGAGCGATCCGACGCGGTAGATAAAATTGTCGAGTAGACAGAAATATCGTCGAGATAACGCCTCGAGAGTTATGTCAGCTCGTTTCAAGCACAGTTTCTGGAGGAGGGCGTGAAGAGCAAAAGAAGGGACGTACGCGAAGGATGCCGACAAAAAAGTTTCGTGAATTCGCGTAAAAACGAGCAAGTCCGAAAAGGGAGGAGATGATAAATATCGCTGGTTGGAAAGTTTTTGCAGCGTCGAGGCGCGAACTGCTTCTCTCGATTCATTTTTTTCAGTTTATTTCTCGCCTTACACTTCTTCGTTTCATTAAAGAAGGGGAGAGACACAGAGTGTGTGTATTTATTCGTTTAATTTTTCTTAAGAAAATTAACATATATATGAACAGAAGAGCTTCAGTTATGTCGTAAATTTGAAGAGGTGAATGAATGGAAATGAGTGAAACAGCAAAACGTTTTCTTATCAGCATATGTCGTGAAGGTGGCGGAGTTTCTCTACAAGAACCACTCGACTCGATATATTGATCCTGTGCTCGGTCAACTTCGCACCATATAGCACAGAGGTTGGTGAATGTGGATGGCTTTGTGAACATGCTGTCTGCAAGCATAATGCTTCTAGAACTACTTATGCTGTTAGCATAGGTTGTCCCAGAAGTGATGCTAACGTACTGAAACGAGTTCACTGCGAGGAACAAAAATCGATTTTCTCGTAAAGAAGAAATTAAAAAATTTGTAAACCTAGATTATAAAAACAATATATTGACTGTCTTAACATTTATATGAATGACAGGATAGAAATTGAAATAGTTGTTTGTGTACTCTATCATTTCTTGTTTGCTAGTGCATTTATTGACATACAATATCTACAATCTATATGATTGAAAATATATATTTATTTTAAAAACATACATTTTTAAAAGAAACATATGTTCTTTGGATATCTGGAAAAGGAATGTTTACTTCTAAATTTAAAAATTCTTAAATACCATAATTCTGTGTAAAGCTACAATTTTAAAATTCAGGATATATTTAACTCTCATATAGAAACATATGTTTTGTTGTGTTTCATCACAAGCCATAAATACAAGTCAATCCCAGGTTTCTTATCTCGTGAGTAGTGATGCACAAGGTAATGGAAATTCATTGAAATTACAAAATAAGTGACGATCACGAGATAATTATGCAAGCTTACATAAAGTGCGAGTCTTTAATGTGTAATTATCTGTGTCTTTAATGCCAAATCGATTGATATTAAATTGAATGATAGATCGTAAAGCTTCTTGTAATTAATCTAAACGAATTTTATTACAAATTAACATGTCAAAGAGAGTTTGTGTCACTTGCTTAATGTAGAAAACCATCATACAACGTGACGAAATTTGTTTTTCACATTATTTTCTTTTTGCTTCGCAGGTAGAATGTCATCGAGTGGAGTAGGAAGTGGACCAGTGAGTCAAGTCTGTCGCCCTCACTTCCATAGTTCTGTCCTTCACCCCTGGTTATCCAGTACAGGTGCGGATACCTCAAAACCATGGGGTTTTCCAGCCACCACAGCTTCATCAGCTCAAAACGGTGAAGAAAAACCCCAAAGTCCACTGGGTTCCTCCTTACCTCCTAGCACAGCAAGTCTCTCGAGTCACGGAGGTGCCAGTGGTCACCACCTCTTTTCCTTTCCACCGACGCCACCCAAAGACGCGACGCCGGATAGCATAACAGCTAGCACAACGTCGAGCACGACGAACGGTAACAGCAACAACAACAACTCAAGTAGCAACAGCAACAACAACTCCCTGAGTCTCGGTGGCGGTGGAAGCAGCGAGTATCAAGCAGCAGTTGCACATGCAGCTGTTATGGGAGCCTTCATGCATCACCAGGATGCTCTTGGTGCAACCTCTGGTGGTTCCTGTGATGTGAAACCTTCAGTGATGTTGGGACATCATCATGGTGCACCATCGCCTCCTCATCAGCACAGTGGTTCCAACGGTGGTTCCGGGCAGGTGAAACAACGCGAAGGTAATAACCAATCGGCCGGAAGCAATGGGCCATCTAGCGTTGGAAACCAGGGTTCAGCCAGTCAGCAACAACAGCAGCAGGACTATCAGAGCAACCAGCAGGCACCAAACTCGCCTTGCCGGGACTCATACGCCACATCCCATCATGCCACTTCCGGCACCCAGTATGATCCCACCACAGCGTACAACATGTACCAACACCTCCAGTATCCAAACCACCATTCCCATAATCCTCACAATGGGCCCTCTTCGATATTCTCTACAAACCACCACGGTTCCGGCGTTCCCGGGGTCAGTCCCGACTCTAAGCTCTTAGGGTCTCACGGGAACACTCCCAACTCGCCCGGTTCCCAACAACAGCAGCAGCAAAAGCCGAGGAACAAGTCCAGAACGTCCGCCGGTAAGCGGCACCGATTTTTATTTTATTTTATTTAGTTTCTTTTCTTTGTGTTTCACCTTTTGGGTCTTATGGTTTATGATTCACATTATGGTTTGAGTTCACCTTATGGTTTTGATCAAGTTTTTTTTCTGTTATTAACCTGTGTTCACTTCTTGGGTTTCGTATGCACTAGGGCTGTGCGGTGTGTTGATGTTATCATCATTCAAATTGCAAATAATTCACCATCGCACTGCCTCGTATGTAATGTCCCTCATTTAATTAATTTTTCAACTAATTTTCCTGATTTTGTTTTTTTATGAGTTACAATTTCTTTAATTTTGGTGATCCTTAATGGTGAGCTTTCGGTGGCGGTCGTCCAACGCTTACAGTACCAACGACACGTAAAACCTTCAAGTTTGAAAACCTGGTTTTCGTTCTTAATTTCAATTAGCGATTTTGCTCTCGTTCAGCTGTGAGCGGAAGGAGGAGGACACCACGTTTTGTATTTTGCCTCACTGAATTTTTTGAGTGGCACCCACGAAACGAGCGCACCTTGAAAAGTGACACGACACGAGCACGTTTTATCGATGTGGTGTGGCTACTGTTTGTTTATTTTTCACAGCAAACCTCCCTAAAGAATTGAGCAGTCTTCGGTCCTCATTTGTCAATCAGAATTTTTTGCAACAACCTACTTTTATTCATTGCGTAAGAAAAACATTTTCCCAACATTAGAGGCCCTTAATTACTAATCTTAAATATTCCTTTCGCTAATTAATTCTTTGCGCTTGGAAAATACCGGATGCCTCGATTGCTGCAATCGCTGGCCACGGCGAAAATCCTAATTCTAATAACAATGGCGCGCCGTTGCGCTGTAGAAGCCGTTAATTAAATTTTCTTATGACACGCGTCTTAGGCCTCGTGCACTTTGAAAAAGCAGCCAGGAAAAACTAATTATAAATTGCATATTATGTATATCAAAATGGGGAACGCGTGAACTGCATAAACGTCTACTTTATATCAGGGCTGGCTACTTATTCTTATTCTACTTATTCCTCTCTTATAGGGCATTGTACGCAAATTATCCTCGAGTTGAAAAATAAGAGCATCAGGGCCATTAAACAATGAATATTGTTCATTTAAATTTGTTGCACCCGAGACTCCACATTCGCGTATCCATCTTGGTGAAAATATCTTTAATCCGTGTATAGTTTTATTTTATTTAGAACCTGTTCTTTTATGGAAATTAGAGACTTATACATATAATTTAGACTGAGATGAAAAATATTTTCGCCTTATCACCCTCAAATCTCAGTATGAAGCCCAAATCGAATTAAGCGACTAGAGCTGGAGGGGTCCTTTCGTAATTACTTCTAGACTGAAGTACAATTAGAAACGCATTAAGTGGGACTAAATCGCCCTGATGAGATTAAGTTTAGATCGAATCAAAGTTTACCGATTGACCCAGTCGCGATACCATTTTCGTCCCAAACGACTTTTAGTTTTAGCTACTAGTATCTACCAATCTACGATCAATCTTTAGGTGCGGGCACCAAGATTGCAGTGGGGATCTGAGATAAGTTCAAGTGTAATATAATTACATCTCGAATTGGTCTTGTTGGAAGTCATTAGATGCTTTTTTGTGATAATTAGGAGAATTATCAATCTATTTATCAGCCTGATTTTAACCCTAACTATTAATTTCTGATTTAATTAATTTGATTGCATCTAATTACACTCGACAACTTGGTTTTGCGATCGTGACAATTGCAAGCTACAAAACTTCTCCCAGGATGCAGTAAACAGGCAAGACTCAGAGTATCAAAATTCACAATTTGAAAAGTTGGACTTTTTACAATTGGGTATCGAGATTATCCCAATCAGCATTTCTATTAACAAAGAAATGGGCAATATTTGTATTTTAAAAATATTCTTTTATAAAAATTCTGGATACCCTCTTGCAAGAATTGATCCAAACATTGTCTATAATCATCACATATTTAGGATGAACAATTCTCTTCCCAATCCGCCTCCTCTTCTTTCTCTTTCCCTCTTATAATTCGGCCATGGGGCAATCATTTCTAGCCATCTAAAACCTTTAGCGTAAATCCCATAACGCCCAAGGTCTGCTTTTGCTCTGGTAACCGCTTGTTGGTATGTCCGCAGTGCATGAAAGTTCACTAATGTTGTCTACCAATAATTGAGGACACCAATCATCTCCAGATTAAAATTTAATTAAAGTCAATAAAATAATAATATCAGGAGATTCTTGGCCATCTTCGAAGCTTAACTGTGTCATCACCAATTCGAACTTGAAATTCATAAACCATAGTCACATTGATAATAAAAAAGGATGAAGCTCAACTTGGATTTGGTGGTTTAATGTTTCACATTCTATTTAAATTATGATACTAACGATTTACCTTTCGGGGTGAAAATCTTCACAGAGGGTCGTGAATGTGTCAACTGTGGGGCAACATCCACACCTTTGTGGCGGAGGGACGGAACCGGCCACTACCTCTGCAATGCCTGCGGTCTTTACTACAAGATGAACGGCCAAAATCGACCACTCATCAAGCCTAAACGACGACTGGTAAGTACCTAAGCTGTGCTTCCTAAATTCGATAAATCATCCTCCTGATTACTTCCATAAAGTAGTCGATGGCCATAACTAGTTGGCTTCTTACAAGTCACCCAGGCCCAAAACTTCAAATATCACTTTCCTAATGATTGAACTTGTTACACAAGTTCGAAAGCAATTAATCTCTATCGCATTTTTCTAAGTCAGTTTATATTATCTTACTGAAGAATTTGGGCCATGACAGTTTTGTATTTGGGCCATCGACATCTACCTTCTAATTTAAAACATTGTCTTCGATCGATCATATATGTTTCTTTTTAATTTCCACTTTGCACAATCAATGGTGGGAAAATCGTTCGTGAGAGTCAATCGTAGAGGATCGTGCGAATCTGATTTATTTTTGAGCGACTGTTGGAATAGCTTTGCAGGAAACATCGCGTGGAAACAAGACACTGACTCGTCTGCATTTTTTTCTTTATCTTCGCATTCTGCCTTGACTAGAGAAATCGCCCACGCGAAACAGTCGAGACTGTCTAGCGATTGAATGATCGCGTAACAGCTTCATCCACTTTCTACATTCTCAATTCTGTTTCCAAATTCCAATTCTAATCCCAATTTTATACTAATCGCAGGAAAATATTTATTGAAGTAACTAATTCACTTCCACGTGTAGAAATTTCGCTGGGGTCTCAGTCGGGTCTGGCAATTTTTACCCGGTCAAGGCTGACTTTTAGCCAATTTTTAAATTTAATGTATTGTATTTGTTTGTTAATCTTTGGACATAAAACCCGAATTGGTTGATCGCGTGTCTTGGTGTAAGAATATCAAGCTGTTTTTTTTTTTACAAAGTCCGTCACCCCTCGAACTTTTTGCACTCAAAACTCTTTTCTGCCTTTCAGTTGAAAGTCACGCTCGCGAGGAACACGAAACACCTCGATTCTTTAGTATCGATCATTTTTCATGTAGCTTTCGATAAAGCTACTTGAAAATTGACTCATACTATAAATTCTGGAAGAACTATTCAACTTTCAAAGACAATTTGAAATGATATTGATATTTGAATATGAAATTGCGAAATTTCTTTGAGTACCACTGAAGTGGTGCGAAGCCCCTGGTCATAACGTATAGAGCAGAACCGATGATAAAATATGTATCGTTTTTAAAATAGTGTGCGGTACTCACACATATATTAGAGGTAGGGTTGAGGGCGTGAGCGACGCTCGGGTGAACCATAATTTTCGTGGCACCCACCCCTCTAGGGATGTCATTGTCCGCGTTATTTACGAACGTGTTTTTTTTATACCATTTACCGGGAACGGGATTAAAAATGTATGCAGACATTTAGATGTATCGCATCCTCGATTGCCGACTGTCCGAACGTCGATGATTCGTGAGGCTTTGATCGATGTCTCACCACACATGACAGCGTAATCACAGGAAATTACCGTTCGTAATATACTCGGCAACAATTTTTTATTCTGTGCACCACATATTTGTCATTGATTGATTCTCGCTTGACACTAATCGAAAATAGTGTCTCGATTCGTACGAAAAAGTTCTGCTCTACATTTTTCTGTATGTCATATTCCAATCGACAATAAATTATGTATTGATGAGACAGAGTTTGGATATTTGTTAGGATTGTCAGGTAATTCGAATCTTAAACCTTTTAATTCTAAACACAATCGATTAAATTCTTTCAGGGAAAGAGTGGCGCCGAGTGGGTTAAAAAATCGTTAAAATTCGGACGGCATTCTCGGCGAGTGCGAGGCAATATATCACGCACTTCTGAGCGTTGAGTGCACACAACAAAGGCTAAGAGCATATGCCTTTGGCACAATATGTTGCACTTTTATGCGCAGAGGTCCACCATGGGAGTCGAAGGTTTCGTTCACAGATGTGTCGCCTACTAAAAAAAGAAAAAAATTGAGCGAGAGGAAAGGAGAGAGAAAGAGAGAGAGGATCGCTGATACGATCTGGGAAACAAAGCGACCACCAGGTATACACGTGTGCCACGTTATAGACTACTGGTATAATAATGTTGGGCACATAGTGTATTACGTGGAAGGGCGTGCGCCTGCGTGTACATGTTTCACGCACACCTCCCGCCTCTAAAGTTTGTCCACATGCACACACAGGCAAATCCTATATGTGGAAGCCTCGCTCCGATGGGGCGTAGATAGCAAGGGTTGAAAACCTATCGCCATCTTTGATTCTCGCGGCAGATAACTGGCGAACAGCTGGGAAATTTTCGAGGTTTTTTCTCCCCCCTGTGAACTTCCAAGCAATTCCTCTCTCTGTTTCTTTTTTTTTTTTTTTTTTATGCCTGACGGGGTGGCGCCTTTCTAATATAGGGGCTCATTCTTTCACTCTTGCAAATGGCGACGAGTGGAGAACATTTTTAGTACATTGATTTTCAGTTTGAGAAATGTTTTGGAACAATATTAATATCGCGCGACCATGACATATTTCGAAAGGGTAAAAGCAAAAGGGAAAGGGAGTTCCGAGTGCAAACCGAAATATGCGCACCGCGCTGTCTGCGAGTCGTTGCAACAACTTCGGCAACCATTTCGCGAATCGCGCAGAAATTTATAACACACGTACCAGTGGAACGTGGTTTGAAATATTCAGATACACGAAGAAAGTGCTGACCGCGTCGTGCATCACCCACTGAACGAAAAATAAGTTGGATAAATAAAAAGCACCCAGACACGGATTCAGAGTAGGGGAAAGTGCCCGAATTCCATCACCTAAGGCTTGACCTACATATTGGGAAAAGAGAACCAGAACTTCAACATGTCATCATTCTGAACGGGCGGAAGTGGGAAATGTGAAGGGATTAAGTAATTTCCCTGGCTGGGATCTTTCAGCGCAGCAGAGGAGACAAAGTATCAACTTTCCGGTGACGATTGGTCCCCGATCAGATGGTATCTTTTCTCTCTCTTTCCAGCATCTTCCTCTCTGTTCAGGTAGCCGTGAGGTTCGCGGGGTTATCTTGGGCATCTTCGCTCGGAAAATGAATAGTTACCATACACCTCGGCCCCGAAGGAGGAGCATTGTCTGGCCTTCCCCTGGTTGCATTGTCCGAGGCGTTAAAGGCTTCATATACATGCCAAGCGACCGCTTTATAGATCGTGTGCTGCTGCACCTCCGCCTCGCTTTGAACTTGCCAGGGAGCTCGTGTGTCCTCGAACAAAATGTATACGCGTACGCGAAAGGATAAATCATAGCGGCGCGCGTTCATGCCCTCGGCCCTAGAATTCCTCAACACCCCAAAGATAAGATTCAAATCAAAGGAATTCGACTTCACTCCCTGCAGAAATGAGATTTACTCCCAGGAGCAACTAATGGATTTCCTCCTCTTGATACGGGTCGATGCTTTCTTATTTATTAAATATCTTCCAATTCATATATTGGTATTCATATTGATTGATATTCAGGATGATCTAAATCCAGAATTTTCAAAGGATGGAAAAAACTGTCTTGGACATGATGCGTAGGTGATCTGGTTTAATATTCAACGTAGCTTTTCAGATATTTTTAAAGCGAAGTGAAAGCTTCGATCTGATTTCTAATCGATGATAGCGTTAGTTAGGAGGCAGTATTCGTTAAATATGGATCATAAAATTGTAATCGACATAATCGATAGACAACCAAAGGGCGCGTTGAATTCATCATCTCGGCGATAAAGCATATTGCCTTGAGAGGCTGCCAGAGTTCTATGAGCAGCATTCACAACATGCTGAAAGGCAGAACGACGACTGAATTATGTACCAGATGCAAATTCCGGCGCATTGTCCGGTGCCGCTCGGCGTGCTCCATCCATCTTTCAGCTTCCTTGAAAATTCTCCTCATGAAATCGAAATTTGCATCGTTCACACTTTGAATACGACGTCGACCCACGTGAGTATCGTCATGTCCCGTTTTTTTCCACCTCCCGCCTAAACTCGAGATCTGCGCCGAATTACTAATACAGAAAAGATATCATGCCCAAAATATTTTGGCAAAAACATCCGCTCGTAAAGAACTTAGAAAAGCAGACCCAAGGTCTGAGCGACTGTTAATTTGTAGATTGGTAGTTAATTTTCGGATTGTTCGTAAGGTCAGTAACGATCATCGATCACAAGGGAATTGGTACTCGTAATTCTTGGATGGTTCCTCTCACTCTTTTCAACTTACATCTTTGTCTTCTGCTTCTTCTTGATCTTCTGCTCTCGATTGAACGAAGAGCAGAAGTGGTGCGAGCCAATTAGATGGGCGTACGAGCAGCCGAAATAAATCCTGCAGGAGCGAAGTGAGAATGCATGGAACGAATCGGGTAACCTATTAACTTGTAAATTGCTTCCGACTGTGGGCGAAGCGAACTAGAACGCATAAATTTGCGATATAAAGCCCCCTCCCTTCCCTCCACCTCTCTCACCTGTAAAGCTTCTGTCTCTGCCCGAGTAAAATCTCCATTTGTATAAGTGAATTCTCAAAAATTCAATCTCATTTTCAGAAATCTCTCAGGTTCAAAAATTGAAGATAGTGGCTGATGAAGTAGCTAAATGAGCAAGATTCCCAACATGGAGGGTTGGAACAATGTGGCTGATGCCGAAAGGAGGGTCTCTTAATTAAATTCCATTTTTTCCAGGCGGTAAGAGTGGATCGGCACTTTCTAAAAAGTGTCGACGTCGGAGACGATATTGATCGCGTGGCATTCCTGGACGTCGCGGTAGAACAATCGTTTGGTAGCTGACAGTCCAATACTTTCCAAACCGTTAGGACTGGATTGGTACTCCTTGAGATTCGGTATGCCGTCGCGTAGATCGAGACCCTCGTCGGACAACTCGATCGATCATTCGCCGTGCAGGGCCGTACAAAGAAACAATTGTTATCCCTTGGATATTGGCCAGGACAGAGATTGTGAGCAGAGGCGTATCTGCCCTGACCACGTGAACCACATCGACGCGAACACTGTGAATAACCTGTGCTGTATACGCTCTAACGCGATAAAGGCGCTGGATATGCTGCCAGTGGCTCGAACAGGTTTACTACACGACCTCCGGTTTTCTACTGGCTACATGTATACTCGTTATACATATTCCACTCATGTAGATAGAGACTCTTACCAGCAGCAATCATTGTTCGTCTATCCATAATCGAAATTGACTTTTGATAGCTGTTTGCTTCCTTAGAGCTACATTTGTCAAAAAGCTGATTGAGGAAGCTGATTTTTGGAATATTGTAGAAAAGGTGTGTCTCTTCAACACTTGAATCCGACTGTAGCTGGGATGGTAGCGTGCTTTAAGTTTCTGCAACAAGACCTTATTAAAATGATAAGTTTTTTTGAAAGGATGTGAAATAATAAGAGTTATTGTATATAACAAAAGCTATGTATGATTGAAATAGGGTGGGCTTTAATTGAAAGTGAATCGAGGCGATGAGAGACTTGGAGATGTCGAAATTGCAGCTAAAGGGCGAATCGCTTTATCCATTTGCCGCGCCTTCTTATATGCGATCGATCTCCTTTCGACGTAAACAAACGGTACGATTGTGTAACTACCATTTGGCCTTTTGTTTCTCCCGCTGGCTTTCAATGAAAACAATGGGACACGCGTGCACCCAGAAAAGAACCACGCTCTTGAACCAAACTCGATGGAATAATTGTCTTTAGATTTGTTCGCGCTTCGTATTATGTTGACGAGGTGCAAAATGACACGTGTTTAAGCGTTTCGCACACTCGAGACTAAATTGCCCACCAGGTTTACCCCCTACTCGATGATATTATTCCCTGAGATTAATTTTTGTAGAAAAATTTAATACTGGGTAGAGAAACGGTTTTACAATTAAGTTGGTGGTTGGATAAAAGAATTAGGGTTTGTTAAATCGAGTGGTAGTCAATTTTTATTTGCTCTGAGTGTAGATGAGAGTTGGAACCCTAATCCTTTTCCCGGCAAACGACCCTCGGCAATATTCTCTGGTTGGAAGGCATTGCCTTTCTCCTATACATATATACTTTCTTTTTCCCCGCTCTCTTTTCATCAGGGGTTGGTGGACACATAGGGGTTGGTTCAGAAACGCTCGGGGGCAGCTGCGTTCTATCATTGGTCGCGATCTTTCGGGAAACAACCCCTCCCTTCGCCAATCAAGGACCAATCCTATCCATCTCTCCGGAAAGGGTAGGTTTGCCACCCCCTGTCGTGATCATTCCAAGTCGTATCTGCTTTCCAAAGAAAAAGCCCGAATTAACTGAAGTGCACCAGTACATTATGGTTTTCAAAACTACCCCTTTTTGAATACATTAATAAAATTGTATTAAATAATTTTATGGTATTTAATCCTCTTTTTTTTCTCGAATACGAAACATTGAATGGGAGGGTTAAAATAAATAAAAGTTTGAGTGCATGCAGAACTGTCCGTGGTAAAAAGACTCGCCGAGAGAAAGGTGGCGGTCCAATCTAAAAAGAATCGTCCGGGGAAGTCCATAAATTTTGGTGGCTCGAAAGAGAGAAAGAGAAACAGGGAAAAAAGGTAAAGACAGAGGGTTGGCGAGCCTCCATTACTGGCCTGAGGGTTCGAAAAACCTGCGACGGTGGCGCGCTCGAATAAATCAAAGTGGCGTGAAAATCAATTGTAAGACACTCACTTCGCGTGTAGGCATCTTCGTCTCTCTCTTTCTCTCTCTCTTGCTCCTCTCTTTCTCTCCCTCTCGTTTTACAGGTTACGAGACTCAACCCCGTCCACAGTGGCGCTCTATAAATGTGTATTCGAACTTGTGTGGGTGTGTTGATGTGTTTTTATGTCTACTACGAGGAGCCAAGCAAAGTCAATACGCTCGGGCTTACGCGCACGCGCAAATTACTTCCAGTGCTATTTCGCCCCTGGCGCATGTTCTCCAACATTCCCTCACAAATGAAACCACCCTTGTACAAAAAAAATTCACACAAGGAGTCATTTTATCTGTGGTGAGCCAATAATCGTCTGCAAACTGAAGAAATTGGCTGCTAATTAAAATTGAAGTGATGCGACATTTAGCACTTGTGAGAGAGATGAGCTCATACGCCATCTGTCGACATATTGAGGAATTTTACGTTTGATTTCAAAGTTTAATCATGTTTTATACATTTTTTTAGTATAAAAAAGGTGATAAATGCAAAGGGAGGAAATGAAGGTTCCGCCCTTCTATCTCGGAAGTCCAGTAAGCAACGAGGGTGGATCATGGGAGGGTGAGTGACAAGTAATGGCTGCCATGAAGTTATTTATTACGGCTGCCGTGAGTTTCGCATACTCATAAAGAGCAGGGATATAGAATGGAGAACAGGAACAATTTCGCACGTTACGATTAGTCGTTGGCGACTAAACGTCACACAGGGCGAGTCCCGTTAACGTGAAATGGAACAAACTTTGCTGAAGTAAAGCAAGACGTAAAACAAGAGTGAAAATGGCGCACGAGAGAAAATGACATGAACCGGAAGCCAACCACCTCGTTGCGCTCCGTTCCGCCTCAGCGAACCACAATTCGAAAGTCATTCCCCATCGGTGGAAAAAAAAATCCCATTGAATTAAATTTTTACTTGGATCATGAGAAAAAAAGTCAAATACAGCCCGGTATAAATAAGACTGCGTTGAAATTGGAAAATTATATTGAAGACTTTAAACGATTGTTCAATTAATGTTGCTGCAAAAAATCTAATATAATTAGTAGTTGGCATATCGTCATTAGCAGTGATGAATGGCAGATAAAACATAGAGACCACAAAGAGTAACTGGTACTTTCAGACGCAATCATAGTTGCAAAGTGCATAATAATAAGAAGCGTATAAGCGTGAAAATATACGAGCATAAAATTGATAATTGCAAATCACTGCTAGTAATTGGCAAGGAAAATGCGAGGCTTGTACTCTTCGCTTTCTTCGATTTGATAGCCAGGCAACCAGTATATAAACGTATTATATGTCTGACATCGAAAAAAAATGAAAGCAAGCTGAATTCTAATTTTCGTGTTATAAAAATGTCTAATGACAGGTAATTACTTGATTATCTGGTTTATTTCGGTGGATAATCATCCTTCTATTTGGAGGCAAATGAATATGGCGCCGGCGGCCAGCCGCACGCCAGTATCTCTCTTTCCCTCTCCGGTATCGATTAATTTACTTTGCGCTAATTAGTCACGAGTTACGGAGCCGGGTAAAATGGAGGACGAGCCTTGGGCACACAGTAACCACGAAGGATTTAACAAACCTTCGGATTGCCGGCAGCTACACGGGACTCTGATTAAGATTCGAGAGAAGAGTATTCTCTATGTTGGTACACGTTTAGACTTCACAAATACAAGTGTAGATTTACACTCCCGGTTATAAATTGCAGAACTTGCTTATATTGAAATGCTTCTTAAAACTACTCGATTCTTCACTACAGTCACGTTGTTTGTTACTTGCTGTTGATTGTTCAGTACTCTCTAAATTTGAATCAGTGAAAATTTCACTGATTTAATTAGTGATTAGGTATTTCACTGATGAATCAGTGATTTGAGGCTTTTCACTGATCAATTCAGTAACTAGTCCACTGATTATCAGTAAGTTCTTACTAATTTAATTAGTGTACAAGTGCTGCCAACTATCGGTCCACATTATTCCTTTATACTGATTCAATCAGTAACTTTTCACTGATTATCAGTGACCGGAATCTAGCTATTTGAATCAATGAGATTTCACTGTCAATTAGTGATTTTTCACTGATTCAGATTTATAGAGTAAGCTTATTCCCTTATTAACGACTTATTCCTTTATTAACGACTTATTCCCTTAACGACTGATTTACGATTCTTCCAGTACTGCAATTTTTGTAATACTTGTTTTAAAAGTATTTTCAGTATTTTTACAATGTTGCAGGAAATGATCACACTGGAAAAAATCGAATGATATTTTGCGAAGGCTTGCGAGCGTTTAGTAGAACCTCGAGTAAAACACAATGGATGGATTAAATGATGTCTCGCTAACGAGTCGAATTTTTCTCCAATTAAGTCCCTGGGAATAGATATTTTTACAGCAAGTCTCTGAATTATTAATTTAGAAATCAATCTGAGCGCGTTGGTATTGTATATCGCGATGAATCATCGACTCGCGTGGAATCGCTTAAGGTCGAGAGAGACGGGAGAGTGTGTCGGGGATGTATGAAAAGAGAGAGAAATATTTTATAAGCGACCGTGAACGAGCACGCGGAGGTAAATAATTAGCAATAAATCTCGACGGATCGATACATGCCGAGTCTTCTGTTGTTCCGACGGTAATACAGCTATTTAGAAAGCCATTTGCAAGACATTACAATATCGAAACGCCATGAGATCATTTGCCGTTGTATCCTCGTTGCTGGAAAAGCCGAGGGAAAAGCGAATCATACATTTGTTGTTTCCACTGTTTTTTTTTTTCTTTCTGTTTTATGACGCTGTTGAAATATATTAATCAGTGAGACGGTCGTGAACCCGACAAGCAAGAGAGTTGTACTTTATTTACGATGTATACGCATATACGTTATTATATAGTCATATGGACATTTATGTCAAGTACTTCTGCAGTTGAAAATATTGCTGGACACGATTTAGCGCTTAAAGGCGAACTAAACACTGGTACTAGACAAAATTGGTGTAATACCTGCGGCGCGAAACAAGTAGGTATACGCGAAGTTCTTGGAGGCAGGTAGATACCTTGTGTGCTCAAATGCGCTTAGCCTCAGTGACTGCCATTATTATTTATTTATAGGGTCATTACGTTGTCTCCATTGTTGCTGGAGAATACCAGCTGACCGGACCTCCTTCGTCCAATCACCTCGCACTCCCTTTTCTACGGTACATGCTCTCATAGTTCTAGGTTTTTTCGAAAAATCCCCCCCATCATCGTTCATATAGTCTAGATTGGTTAATTATTAACCCAAGTCACTGCTGTCTAGTTTGTTTATGATTCTTGTCTCGTCAAATTACTCTTTTGTAGGATAAGGTCAGAGTGCAATTATGTTATGCTTGTTAGGCTGATTCCTTTCGATGGGGATGTAAATTGAAATGTTTAGGTGAAGTTCTGAAAATTGTAGGGAAAATCGGTATTGATGCTGTGATTTTAGCGACGCGTATCATTGATACCAGTATCAAAGTGGCAAGGTTGGCCACCTTGCCCTAATAAGCTGAACAGGATATTCGACCTGGTGTGTATACCTCGTGGTATATTGTCTCTCACTATCGTGCGTACACGCCGCGCCGTAAGCAGTTGCACAACATGCTCCTATACATATAATATTGCCGCGGGCTGAGAGAGGCAGAAAGAGAGAGAGAGAGAGAGAGACGGATTCATAAAACTATTTAAATACCATACACGTACGCTCGAGCAAATGCCTTTAGTCTATGTGCTCTATGCTCACGCTTCGAGGATAAATAAAAAAAATCATATTGCGATTGTCGGACGAGCATTGCCGTGGATTTTTAAATGAAAGCTATTTAAAATTGATGTCTGAGTCATCTTCATCAACTATCTGACTCTCTTTGATTTACCTATCTCAAGACTCATCCAAGTTTTTCCAATTAATGCATACTTTATATGCTAATAACTGTGTAAATCGAAAGATATAGTATTAAGAGTAGGATTTATGATGCAGAGCGATTTTCATGATTGAAGAATATAAAAATTGAGCAATCGATATCGGGGGAGTTGACTTAATCGATTCTCGTTGATAATCGGCCTTACACGTAACTTTATCGGGTTTACTCCGCGCGACATGATCGAAAATGCTAATACGATCGGTCGATTAGCGTTGGACGATTAACGCGCAGTCGATGGATAAGAGAAACACGACAAAGTGACGAGTTGATTGCAAGATTTATGCCGCGGAAAATCAACATTAAGTATTCAAATTAATCGTTAATGACTATATAAAAATACTGAGATTATGAAGACATTCAGCACGAATGGTGTCGTCAATTTCCTTACTTATTCGCATAAAATTGCATATGTTGGATAACGATTAGTGTGCATTACATTTTTGAAGTTTCTATTTATATATATAATAACGAAGGCGCGCTCCGCGCGCGCATTTACATTCTTATTCAATATCATATAATTTATTATATTTTATTTTTTTAATCTCTTAAAATCTATGTTAAACTTCGTCGAAATCTCTTAAAATTTTCAAAAACTTCTTGAGATTCTTTTAAATTCAATGATAACAATTCAAATTCCATGAAATCCTTTAAATATTAGAAAAATCTTTCGAAATCACTTAAAAATCGTTAAAAATGCACATAAAAACCTTCAAAATTATTAATCTCTGGAAATCTATGTTAAAATTAATGAAACTCTAAAAATAGAAATTTTTAGAGATTATCTCCCATGAAATTCTTACAAATTCCAGAGAAATTTTCAAACTCATAAATCTTCTGAAATCTATATTAAAATTTATGAAAATCGCTAAAAATTCCTAATAACCTTTTGAAATTTCATGAAAAAAATTTTTAAATCTCTTCAAATTCCCAAAAAAATTCTTAAAATTTTACGGTAAAATTTAAAATCTCTTTATATCTTTTATATCCCTTATAAATATTACATAGAAATCTTATCAAATTCCATGAAATCCTTTAAAATTCTCACAAAATCATTTAAATATCAGAAAAATCTCTCAAAATCACTTAAAATTATTAGAAATCTCGTAAAATTCCTTAAAATTTCTGGATAATATTTCAAATTCCTTAAGACCTCATAAA
>UCOK01009693.1:0-124547 GCA_900474325.1 Synergus umbraculus | reverse complement strand
AAGTTATCACTGTAAAAACTAGTATCTTAAATGGAACCACTTTTGGGTTTCAATGGATATGCAACAAACCAGAACTCCTACGGTGTGAAATTCACTCTTTTTCGAAAATGGATCCAAAGGAACCAAATTTTGTCGTCCAAAATAACCACATTACTTGACAGATGCAGTGTTCTCAAAGTTGGCTCCCTGCGCGCGCAGTGTGTGTTAGTGAAATTCTGCCATTGGCTGTAATGTGGCGCGCGATTCAAAATCGAATTGATTTAATTCGATCTTGAATCGCGCGCACATTACGGCCAATGGCAGAATTTCTCTAACACACGCTGCGCGCGCAGGTAGCCAACTTTGAGAACACTGAACAGATGAGCAAAAACAAAAACAAGTAAAAGAGCCTTTACAGATAACTTCATGTCATCAAAGGAACCACTTTTAGTAGTTCTTTACTTCTGATTAACACCCCGATTTTGACAGATTCTAAAGGAACCACATTTTCAACGGAGCTGCAACAGCGTGGAACCTCTAGTTTTTTCTGTGTAGGAAACGATTTTGGGGACTAAAATATCTAATCTCAAAAAGATAAAATATCTTGATTTGATTATTACTAGCCAGATACTTTCTTTAAATGGTCGAAATCTCACGAAGATTTCGGAAAGAGCAAATATTTCCCAGTTTAAATCTCGAGATTTCAAAAATACAGTGCAAAAAGATTTGGAGATTTAAAAGATTTAAAGACCTTTAAGTTTAGAGCATTTAAATAACTTTTTTTTCATTTCCGATATCTTGTAACATAAAGACTGTTCCGGATATTATGATTAGATAGAGAATATTATGAATAGAATAGAATAGTAGTATTTCTGAATTTACTATATTAATTTTAACACTAAATAAATACGTAAATTCATTTAAAAAAAATGTACTATGCAATTTTATCTTATCGCATAATAGACATAAATATATCGACTTGTATTAAAATCAACAACATTTTTAACAGTGTAAATTGCGTCGCAGGAACGCGAGCATATGCTTTGTACGCGTGGGTATATCATATGCAAAAAAAAGCGCGCATACCGACACATACACAATTACATTGACTACCTTGAGTTCGCACGTGTACCACTTTACTCGTTTTACCGGCTTTTATACTCTTATAAGCGAGAAGCTCGTTAAAAGGCACTTTTCTTTTGCGGGAAACTTTTCTAAATAAGCAAATTGCTCGATTAATGCAATTTGTGATGTAACCGCAAATATCAGACGTATGTATTATAGTTTTGTCTAAATATCGTAGTAAGTAGTCTCGAAAAGGATAAAATTAAAAAGTACACACAGAAATTAAAAAAACACCCCTTTTTTTTAACAAATAATGAATTGTCGAACTTCCTCTAAATTATCCATAATTTTGTATCCGTGTTATCCTGTTTTATGTATTTGTTTAATGAAGTTTTTGTTTTGAAGTTACAAAGAAGAATGCAATGTACATACCCACATGAATTACAGTTTCTCGCTATTAATTAGCAGTACGCAGACTTTGGGACTCTGAAGACGCGTTTTGTAAGTTCCGCGAAACGTTTCACGTTAGGTCGGTTTTAATTTTAGATATCCAAAGAAACCTATATGATTGCTTCTGATGCATCTAAGTAGAAATAGAATCAAAGAAGATAAAGTATAAAAGTCGATTTTTGGATAAAATACGAGAAATTCCCGTGTTTTTCCTCAGTCATTCATAATAGCAACAGTTTTATAACAAAATCCAGGTTTTGCAACATTTTATACCTCGTTTTACACAATCCTGCAACTAAAAAATGTCAAAAACCGGACCATTTCAACTGAAAGCACAAAAACCGGGATATTTCAACTAAAAATCGAAACACTACTCTTTAAATCTGAATCAGCAATAACCATTATACCAAATCAGTGAAATTCGCTGATTTGGTATGGTTTTCGCTGGTTCAGATTTAGAGAGTACCAAATATTGTCGAAAACCGAAGTTGGACGTTGATTTCACTATGAAAACAAGAATATCTTGGACGAAAAGCGAAACTTGGTTTATTTCACGTGTTTAACTTGAAAGACATGCAACTTGAAGAAGTAGACGGTAAATGGAAACCCAACCATCCATGAAGGAATGCGTGATTCGTAAAGAAATGGCGCCTCGTGTCGCGTGTGCTTCAGTGGGTGAGCATGTGCGCATAATTGACGTAAACAAAGCAAAGCGGAAGGAACTACTTTACGGACTACGCTAGACATGCCTATAAGCTCTAACACTCGCGTGTGTAATCGTCTATGAGAGTATGAGCTCACATGAACGTGCCATCAGATGACTTTTGTCGTTTATACATATAGTACCTGATCCCACCTTCAAGTTGGTTGAGCAGACATGTGTAAACTCCCAACTTAGGGAATTAAGAGATGGAAAAAGCGTCGTGAAGGTGGAGGAGGCTAACTTGTGAGAGAGCAAGTCGCCCAAAGTGAAATAAAGAGAGAAATGATACAAAGAGAGAAAAAGTGAGAAAGACAACTGAGGGAGGAAGAGGTTCGATGACGTCACTTACAACCTTGAGCACCGACCTCGGTCAATGCGTCTGCGTGCACACAAATACATCTGTATCACAAATGTGGTGAGACTTTTTAGTGTATGCGCAACAACAAAACGCGCATGCTCAATTTTATTCATATGCCGCGGAATTGTGTATGAGAGACTCGCGCGGCTGCGTAGATTTCCCAAAATACCTAAAATCCACATTTTAGTTTTACGATAACGAGACTTCTCAACTTTGATTGGTTGGAGACAAATCATTTTACAGTTATACAGTTGTATAACAAATTGGTTTATATTTAGATCACTTTACTATATGCAGAAGGGTGTAACAATCAGGGAAGGGTACCTGAGAGTGTTTGCAGGAAGACACCTATGTTTGCCTTGTACTAATCTATCAGCTTCGTGCGGAGACATATTGTTCAATCTTCACTATAAATATACCTATGGGTTTAATGCATTAAAATAATAAGTTCCACCTACTCAATTATATTTACGTCTTTAAACTACACGGGATAAATATTGTTGCACCTCTAATTTCGTGATAGGGATGTATCAGAAAAACTATAAAAACAATAGTAAATGGTGCCCTGAAATTGTTAGATTCACACGTTGTTTTTTCTGTGTTTCGTACTTATACTCCTTTTTTTATCTAAGCGCATTCATTGAATTTAAATGAAAAGTAGAGACGTAATGAAAACAAGTTTGTACAACTTCTGTTATATTATCTCACCTACTTCTGCTTAATTGACGTCATAAATTCTTTGGAGTGTGTACTCAAGTGTGCAATTAATTAAATAAATTTGCAATCTCGAAGGGAACTTATTTTGAACATTGGTGTTAGTTAAAAATGCTGAATTTTAGTTTAGAACCATTTACAAACGACTATAGCATTTCTAAATGCAAAATGGTGAACGGTATTCAAAAAACGAACGGAACAAAAGTTTATTACATAAAAAAAATGTGGGGTAGAGGCATATGTCGAGTGGACCGAGCAAATTTAAATAACTATTCAGAGTCACCTTGGCTAATTTTTTGGCTGGCATGTCATATTTAAGCGAATGAATACCTACGTCGTAAATTGTGCGCTAACTATGGTGAGAGAAGTGTTTATGTTAGGTTTCAACTTGTACGTGCATTATGCAGTATCAATGTTAAAATAAAAGCAAATTTTGCTATCTGTGATCGAAAGTAAGGTTTTTTACAAGACGGTACATTGTGCTCATTAAAAAAAATGTTTTAAAAAGACATAGAGTACCAAACTAACTCCTGTCCTTGGATAGGAGCTAGATTATGTAAGGAAACGAATTTGTCTGATGACTATTATCTGTCTGCTTCACATTTTTCTGCTTCATATTTGTCTGATATATTTCAAGGCTCACAGTTTAATTCCAGTCTTTTTTACTTTTTCATTTTATTAGTGGCTATTTATTATGAGTCTATTCTTACGGAATTTTCCTGTATTTTTATCGAGAGGACACGTGATTTTATTTTACGCAATCAATTCAAATGATTGAACTGAAAATATTTCTTCCATTGAACATTTTTTATCTTTTCTTATAGTTATCTTTTTATAAAGAATTCCATTTTAAACCTCTCACCAATTTCAGTAATTTTCACCGTACTTAACGAACTTACAAAGATATAAACTAAAATAACTAAATAACTGCTTCACAGGATGAAAATTGCTAATCAGTGCCCCATTTAGTACAATTAGAAATTCCGGGAATATAACCAAATCAAGTTTATACCTGATGTTAACAAATCTCTGAGATTATAGTTAGCAGCGAGATGCTAAAAGCTGCTTTAAAATGAAGTTATCTACCGCAGTTTTTCTTAGCTTTCCATATTCTTGAACCCCACATGCAGAATATGACGCAGGTAAGAGATAAATATTCCTAATTGAAATGAAATTGAAATGAATTAAAATGAAAGGAAATAGAAGGAAACTTTATATAGTACATCTTATTCTTTGTTATAATCTAGCTTGAATTTAAAATTAGTTTTTTTCTGTCAAATGCCAACATGGCATACGTTTTTCCACTTTGGAACTGAGTGAATCGATGAATCGATTTTTAATTTGTCAGAGCAGACTTATTTCGATCCCTAAAGTGCAAGAGAGAGCAGGCTGGATTTGAGTAAGATCAAAAGAGAGGAAAGAAAGAGAAAAAAAATGAAAGAAATGAGCTGCAGAATGGCATCTTGCTTGAAAGTCATGGTCGACTAGCGAAGCGAGTTACACTGTCTGCATACATATATCTGAAGAATTTTTTGCTGATTCATATATAGGGTAGACCAAATTTTGTTAATTTTGTTGATATTAAAATTATTCCATACAACGAAATACCCTAAAAAGTGGGGGTATCTAATTGTTTGTTTACTAAATAATAGAAAATAGTAACGAGACGTGACGCCTTCCACTCAGCTAGCTTAAAACCTTTTCTGTTTATTTAAATTTCTTTTTGAATTTTTTCAATTCAGCGTAACTTGAACTTATAACAACAACTTCAATTATATAAAGTTTGCACACTCCTACCCATTACCTTTATTTTTCACTACTTATTTAATTGAGACTAAAGAGGGACAAGGACCGAACACAAGTAATTACTTCCAACTGAGTTGCTGTTGCGAAAGGTCAGGAAGTGTGCGAAATTCGGCGATGACTGCCAGACAAATAAACTCTATGACTCGACAAGGTCGAAATCATTTAGAATTTCGGCGAGAGACGCGTAAAAAATTCTATGATCAATGTCAACTTATTTTCATCGCTGGTGCCTCAACTATTATTTTGAGAGATAAAATCTAAAAAAAGAGAACTTGTCAATATTTTAAGCTCGGCTTAATACTTTTTCATTGGCTATATAGAATATTTAAATTGATGTTTCGACATTTATGGTACACAACTGCATATTTAAAATAGTGATTTAAAGATGCATTTTAATTTGCAAGTACACTCCGTTCTAGACTTCTAGAGACTTCGGAGCAGATTCGACAGATGAGGAGTTATCATGAGTTATTGTTCAGAGGATATTAATTTCATTTCGCGCAATCAACTTCGTACTTTGGCCTATTCTTCTTGCGCTGAGTCAACATTATATCCGCCATAAGGAGTTTACGGAATGCGGCCATTTGATGCTGATATAATTATTAATAATTTGCATTATAGGGCGAGATTCTCTCTTATGGAAGATCAAAGTCCCGAAATAATGATCATCCAGAGGAATTAGAGTAACTACTTTTATCAGTCTTTATAGAAGAAAACAACAAAACACATTTTCGGGGACCTAAAATACCAATAAAGTAATTCACCAGAGTAAATATTACCAGTCGTAGATTAAACGTATGCTATATAGGAAAACACAATCCTCGTCATAGATAAAGATTAACTGTCTCCTTGAGTAAGATATGTAGTAATAAACACTGCCTACTGTTTACTTCCATCTTTTGCGCATTGATTTGACATAACTATCTTCTTAGGTGACTAGAACATCTAACTTTCGGAATTTCACGTTCTGGATATCCGTACAGTCTAATATGATTCATTATATTAATATTAATATATTCATTATATGTATATATGATCCTATTCTTAGCAAAACTTTTCGCGTAATAATGTCAAGAAGTAAAATATGAATCTTGCAGCAAAGTTAAAGTGAAGCAGCTTCATCACCTAGGATTGAATAACGACCTAATTATACTGGTTAATCTCATGGCAGATTTTTATAATAAACAGATTGATGAGAATAATCAAAAGTGGATATCATTCATCGAATTGTCCGCATATGTTTCCAGTTTCTCGAGTCGAGACATCAACAAAGAGGAGAACCACTGATGCGATTAGTTTGATTACTGAATCAGTGACGTCATTGGATTCTCTGTTAACTACGCTCTGAATATCATTGTACTTGCGACCATTGGAATATACATACATAATAAAAACATAAAGGAGCATTCAGATTTGCTCAAAATGAATTTTCTTGTGCTGATCACAAATTTCAAGAGATTTTCAGAAACCTCAAAGGAATTTTTCAAAGAGTTTGAAAGAGTTATGAAAAGAATGGTAATTTCACAATATTTCAAGACATCTTAATAGATTTCATCAGATTTATAATAATTTTAAGGAAATTTCTTGGATTTTGTTTTACTGAACCAGGCATTTATTTAAGTAAATTCCCGGTCATTTTTCAGTTTTTCCCGATTTCCGAATAAAAAGTCGCCCCTCCAGAAAACTTTTATTATGAATTATGAAATTGGTGGACAGTCTGCTTTCTAAAATGTTGAAGTAATGTGAAATAAATCATTCATGTGAAGTTGAGGGTTTCCACAGGCAATTTTGAGGAGTATAAAATTCGAGATAAAATTTCATGCTCTGTGAGCTAACAGATGATTAGGTTGAAGACAGCTGTGTAGAAGATGGTGTTGGTAACGACGAGGCGTTGATATGGAATCGACAGTATCGCCAACGCAACGAACCAGGACAGGAGACGACTCTCTTCTACAAGTGTGTGCAAATTCATATCACACACACTTGAACGACTGTACTATTAATACGCGACGAGATCTTGTATATTTAGACGGTCTCTCGGCAACGTCGAGCAAGTTTCGACGACCTTCTTCAAAACTGTCCACCGCTTGTGGTTGTCCAAATTGCCAACTTAAGAATGACTTTCGATTTACAGATTTCACGAGAAATTATATTTGACAAGTGTCAACAAATGGAGAGTATAGTAATTCAAGTTTTCATTCAGAAAAAAAATATGTATGCAATCATTTTAGAGTACTATACAAAGAATATCTCCCAAATCCATTCGATTCGAATAAAAATGATGACAAATTAAAATTCGGATAAAAGAAAATAAAAATTAGGACAAATATAGTAATTCGACAAAATGTCAAATTAATTTCGGTAAAGTGAAGAGTCAGGAAGGTAAAATTGTGGGGAGATTCATGCACCTTCAGAATTTCTCGAAAAGATTAAATTATCCAGAGCAAGAGCGTGGCTCTTGGAGTGTTTACAAACACCGAGAGAAAGACTCTCCCTTCCTCTAATTGGAGGATGAGCACAGAAAGGCCAGACATTTTTTTTTACCAGAAGAAAGGTCCGGTTACTCGTATATACTAAGGAAGATATTGGGTTACCGAAAAGTTTACAGATCAAGGAGAACACGGTATCGGATAATTTTGGTACATTCTCCCGTCTTAAAAGTGGCCGAAAATCATTCCTCTCAAAGCCATTTTACAAGAATATGCAAATATTTTAACAGACTAAAAACCTTTCTGCCGACGCACCTCGAGGGCTCCACTGATAAACACACAGGCAAAGGAAGAGCGGGTCTTTGCAATTCAGACTGAAATTAGTGGCTACACAAAGTTTTTCAGGGCAGAGGTGGAACATCGCCTTTTCAGTAAAATATACTCAAACTCTATCATCCTTAGAAATTAGTCGGCAGTTAAGACATTGAAGTAATCAGAGAGATGCAATAAAAAACAGAAGGCTTTAAACTCCTCAGAATTCTAAAAATGCACCCACTTATGTTTTTTGTCTGCACATACTAATTCCTTAAATTTGATCACAGCTGCATGATTTATATATTTGCATACTGTCGAAACTCAAGGATAAAAACTCGAGCAATTTTCAAAAAAATGTAGGCTATTGAAAGCCACTAAGCAGTTATTAATTCAATTTGTTATAAATACTATCCCCCCGCAATAAATTTCGGTAAAAATAAAAGTGAAGTTGTTCCCTGGGTTGTTCCATCAAGGGGTTTGTTTTTGTTAGGAAAGCATGACGTCTTCGCGAGAATGTATACAACTATACGGACTTCATTTCTTTCTACAGGTTGTGACGATCCTGGAGGCCAGGATACAAACGACAGTTCCTATAAGCCACTTCTTTAGATACCCCGACCACGGGTGTAATCTTTCTTCATTTGCCATTGCAGTCTCGCCGACGTCGACTTCACTGCACGAATTCAATTAAACCTACGAGTTGTATACATACCAGAGTGGAACATTGTAGAAAACGACGCAAACGTATACAGGACTCTTTTTTCTCCATTTTTCACTCGCGCGCGGAAAAACCAGAGTCAACCGTCAACCATAGAGTAGTATTTTGTAAAAATTACCTGAAACAGAGAAAAGGAATTTCGTCAGCATTTACATTTGGATAATTTACATACAATACATATAAAAACATTTCATATGGCCATCCAGGATGATAAATAATCTAATTTCCCTACAATATCATTCCCAAATCAGTCATATCCCCATAACTGCGAGGGAGTATACTAAAGTGAGTTAAAATCGCGAAACAGTTGGTGGGACGAATTGGGAAGGTTGCCAGTTAGAGACGGTAATGTTTCATTTTTCAATTTGCAGTAGAAAAGAACGCGAAACGACTTGTGCCGCCACCCCTTCTTTTATTGCATCCCCACGCGAATTGATACTTACGGGAACGTAATCGCGCGGTAATTTTCTCACGATCCTTCTTATCCCGTGTAAAAGAAGGCGCACTTGGACCGTTCCCAGTTGGCCAGGATATACCTTCTCTCCTCGCTTTTGCCATTTTGCAAATGGACGCACTTACACAACGACTCAATACGCCTGCAAGCCATCGCCGTTAAGACACATTACTTCGCAAAAAATTGAGAACCTTCGGGTTAACGACGCAAAACTAAACGTTCAGTTAAAGTGATTAATATAATAAACCTTCACACTAAATTTACCATCATAAACTCAAGATTCGTCTAGATAATCGTCAATATAAATATCGTTTCATTAAGCAATTATGAATGCAGTATTGGGACAAATAGGATGAAATATTACTTAATTACTGTAGACTAAAGCAGCTGAAATCTGTGTGACCCGATAAAAAAAAGAAGCTTATTCCTTACATAATAAGCATAATGAAGCAGACGCATGGACAGAAAAGTCGTTACGCAGCATTTAAAACTATGCAGATTTCAAGAGTGCGTGTTCAAACGCTATAACTCGAGAAGGACAGCCCGTTCTTCTCGTGCGGGTAATTTCCAAATCACAAGCGACGTGACATGCAAACCTGTAGACCATACAGGTTTTTGCAAGCAGGTGTTCGCGCTGAAAGCCCCAATGCGTCTTGCACTAACAATAAGCATGCAGACTTGTGCATCTTGCTAAGTTTGTCGCACGAACCGAAGAACATTGCCCCAAAATTTTCGTTCTATAGCTAAACAAAGTTTTGCAGTACGATTAAACATGTTTTACCACGTGACACGAAAATCTATTTGCATTATGTAGATTTGCAATAAATTGTTGTATTCTAAGAAGACTTTCACATGTTTCTTGCGATAGAAGTTTTAATAATGAGAGACTCAAGTTGGAGTGAGTTACTTTTTGGATTTCCAGTTACATTCTCAGTTTACGAGTGCACAAATAGCAATGTGTGCCATGTGGATCAGAATCCGTACACGAGGCTCGTATATTATATCGAGCTATGGACGCAAGCCGAAATGCAACAAGTTGCCCATTTACCCCGAGTACCTCCTCGTGTTACCCCTATATCGTCTACCTCTTCCTCTATGTAAACGCCAACACTCTAGCAAACTTCTCTACCTGCACTGCACGTTTGTTTCAAGCTCCTCCCACCCCTTTCAACATGCGCATTTAACACCCTCTTGCACGTTTGATAAATCCGTGCTGCACTTTCAGTTTAATGCTTCCAGCATAGACTTGCCAACCAAAGTTTATTTCAAATTCATTTAGGTGATCCGATCTATCACGTTAAGAGTGTTGAATAAATGCTAATAGCCTCATATCTTATTATATAAAAGAGGTGGGGATTATATCGAAAATAGATTCTCAATCTCGCAATCTGATATCTTAAGTCACATTCTCTGTTCATCTGTTGGTTTGATTTGTATTCTCCGCCTGTACTTTAGAATCGAGATCAGCTGCCAACTGCTTCAAAGAAAAAAGTCTTAAAACTTTTTCAGTTTTTATTCATTTTAAGAAGAAATTTCAAAAGATTTCGAAAGAATATCAAAGAATTCAAGGATTTTCAAGAGGTATCAGAAGATATCTTAGCGCAAGTCGTTACTTCCGATTATTTACAAAAACATAAGCTTCTCTTAAGACATTGACATTACCCATTAACCATTACGCGCTGTTATCTCGCGTGTTGCATACCAAAGGGTACAACGACACTCCTTCTGGCGCAATGTTTGGCTTGGGAGGACTATTGTTGTGTTACGTGATAGGACGATGGTGCGAGGACATTATCGCGAAAGTTACGTCTCAGTGATTGAAGATGTTTAGTCGTATGCGATAGTTCTGGGAACCAAACTGAAGTGTATGCACCAATGCGTCATCAGGAATGTGCGTTGTTCGCACAGCACACAAGACTCATCAATACAACTATTACAATGTAGCTAAATGCACATATACCACCACACATCAATATGTACAGGTCCAACTATGCTGCTACGCACATCCCAGTGATCAGAGCCACTTACCAAAGTAGTAAATACCAATCCACACACACATATTTAAAAACACATGTACTATACGACGCGCATACACACTGCTTTCATTCATTCGTGTACTACGATCTACTCGTTGAGTACCAAAGGTTCTTTCAATGGAGATAATATAAATAACCCATTGACAAATAAGTCAACTGACACTTTCGCATCTAACACGAGACAAGAAAAATAAGGGTGCTGACACCGAAATCTAGAGTGATATAATGATTAACGAACGTTTCATTTCGTTATCATATATTCATGTGAAATAGTTACAATTTGATGTAGAGGTTTTTGCGATGAATGCATGAATTAAATATCGACTATTAAGATGAATTATATATAAGATGAACGTATATCTGATATTGAGTCTTTAGATGAAAAACAAACTCAATGATTTTAGATCTCGTCTTGTGAATGAATTGAAAAGAGCAGCAAGAAACGAATAGTTGTCATCTCGTTTGGCGAGATGACAAGTGCCAAGGAGTCAAGTGAAGGACGCGATAGACACACCTAAACTGACTGGAGTTCCTATTGATACTGAAGTGAGATCAACTCAATTGATATACTAATGATGGATGTGTAAATATCAAACAATTAGTTCGTCAGTCAAGCGTTGTAAATCATATGCGGGGGGTCTTTTGTTTATATAAACGTTATCTGTCTCATTTCCTGATTGCACCAATTTCGTGTATAAAAAAGAACATAATCTACATTATGAATGTAAATATGTACTCCTCGAATTCAAGATTTCTAGCTCGAAAAAGATTTCGAAAATATAATGAAACCACAGTAAAATAAGATACAATATGAAGATTTTCATCGTGTGGTTTTGTGGTTGAGTCTTTTTGCAGCAGTCTTATTGTGACCACATGCATGAAGTTATGATCGGTTGCACGTCATTACTCTTTTACAACTGAATTTTTCCTAAAAATACCTTTGAGAGTTCAAAATTTCTGTCACATATATGAGCGAACTTAAAATATTGCTGAATTGAGAACTACTAAGTGGAAGATCTGTTCAGAAAAGTCGAACCTTTGTGCGTCCTTCGAGTACGAGTCGAATGTAAATCGTATGCATTAAAATACGTAAAGTAAAGGGCCAGCTTGAGGAATCCAAGGCCTCCGTTCTCCAAGACTCCAAGTCTAACAACCTAACCACTCTAACGTAACCAAGCCCACGTGATATTTGAAGGAATCTGTGATGCTAGCCTTCCGACCTTGTCTTCAGGTTCTAGCTGAAGAAAGCTTAAGGCAGTCTAGTCTTGGCCCTTACGGGAGTGCCACACTCGTTGCGCAACGAATCTTTACAGTTCGCATTTAAAAAGATATGATCTACACAACTGTCAAGGACCTTGAAAACATTTCTTTTAACCCCACAGATCCGTGATAACCGCAAAATCATTTCAACAAAAGAATTTCACTCGTGCTTCTAAATTGTGAATATAGATCGAATATATTTTCAAATGTCACATAAATTAAAGATAATATTAGAATGATTTCCTGGTCTGATAGAGACCATGTATCATGATGAAAATATTTTGCTCTAAAATTAATACTCATCGAGACAGAGTGAAAAACAATGTTTTTTCTTCAGTGTCGACCTTGAAGATGTCATTTACACCGAATTTCCTGGTCAATTTCGTAATCAGCAAGTCAAAATATATTAGCCTGAAAGAATTCGGAGGTAACTCGCTTTCGGAGCTATACATCCATGTTTTGAAACCTTGAACCCGCAAATAATGAGAAATGGTCTTCATCAGTTCGGCTCCGATTCGACATTCCTGTCTCACAAAAAGCGTTGTGTAAAATTGTAATTCGTGAAGATCTCCCGCGACCACGACGTTAAAAAGAAATAAACCAATTTCCTTAGTAGGGTACGTAAATCAAATCAAAATATGAGGTTCAGTGCGATAACTTGAAAATTATCGAGGAAGACTTCGCAGGGGTTATCACGGAAGACTTCAAGAGGGTTATCGCGCATGAGCCATGAAGATTGTGTATTTCGAGATTCAACGAGAGTCACGCGTTTCATAAACATGAATTGAAATGTACTCAATAAACTTCACAACGAATTCTGTCCTATTATAACGAATTCTGTCCTATAAATTGATCCCCAGCTCAACACTTTTACACACCATAAAAGAAAAAAAAAGTACAGTTTTCCGAGTACAATTGTCAGCTTTAGTTTTAGTAATAAAGATAATTGCAAGCATGTAATGATGTCACTGACTGCAATTATATGCTTATCATAGCAATTGTAAACTACGTTTATGATTATAACTGGAAAATTTCCGTAAAAAACGTATGTTAATGATAACGGTACTATTTCTACTATTTCTTGTGTCAAAAATATCGAGACAGTTAAGGGGCTTATTGATTCTTTTCTTTGTAATTCCTTACAGTACTAATAAATTTATTCTGGAATGCTGATCTTCCCATCATGGATACAGAGTCTAAATATAGAATATAGTTTTCTATATTCACAGAGTGAAATTCAAATATGTACATGAAGCTAATAAGAGGAAATCATATCAATATAAATTAATGCAATTGCCATTTTTTATGTTCTGAATGCAACGCGAATATTCAGACCACATTGAGCCGATAATATGTTGATAACGTTCTAAGATAATTTCTTAATGCGTCTCTATAATGAACCGAGAGAGAAAATGTATGAAAATAACAACAGCTTAATTTTCCAGGATACATTTGCCGTATGTACGAAAGGTTATCAAGATTTGATAAATTAAAAAGTCTCCTTTGTCCCTTTATTTGTTACACAGTGCGAGGATTAACGTCGTATCAGTATGTGAGGGACAAGAATAATCCTGGCATCAGCTAATGTTATTACCCTATACTGTTTTTCAAAACAAATAAATTTGTCTGATTAATAAAAACCAGAGAAAAAATGTAAAACTTGCAGAGCATGAGAAACATCAAACACTTCCTGAAACTTTTTTGAATGTCAAAGAGAGACCTGTCGATTAAAGCAGGATTACTGCTTTGATATCTGAAACGAATTGCTTATTGCGCACTCTGAGGCTGGTCATTCGGATATATGCTGTATATAAAAACATAGTATGTAGTAAACGTACGTATAAAACGTCATTACGATTCGACTAATCGTGAATAAAACATTTGTTTTTGATGTTCATCTTTTATTCGCTTCTATTTCACAAGGATAGCAACTTAAGAATGACCATTCACTGTTTTTAAAACAAAACGGCAAACGCAACATACCCTCTCTCTAAAATTATAATAAAATCGACAAAATAAAAATAAATCTATCAAACATTATGTAATTGAATTTTATTCGATCATTAAAGCCAATGAAAGTCAAGGTCGCTAGTTTATATTAATTTCTCGCGTTAGCGATTTTTTTCTCATGATTAAGTGATCTGCAAATATATTGCAAAAATATTAAAAGATCTTTAAAATAAACATCCTTCCTTCGCTCTAAAAAATTAGGAATCCCGAAAAAGATAATAATACTGAGGAAGATAATGTTCCCGTGATGTGGGAAAACCCAAGTTGTGAATACCACAACACTTGAGAAAGTGGAATACTGAGTAGTCTACATTACTTTTTATATATATATATATATATATATATATATGTATATTCGCTCTTTTATACTCAATACGAAACTATTGATTACATCGATCTTTAACATTACGTCAATCTTTTTTCTTCTCCACGCTCTCCAAGCAATCTATGACAATTAAGTATAACAATTAAGTAACGACACGTTTATCATAAGTAAGCGAATTTTTGCTTGTAATAAAGTCACGCGTTTTTACTCATAAATCAGAATGGTTTATTTTTAGATCATTTTAAAAATCTGATGTTTATTTTCGAAAACAAAGTGAATTCTTACGGAATATTCCGTAAAAAAGTCTAGGACTATACAATTTTTTGTTTTTCCCCTATAACATACTTTATTTTTTCTTTCCTTTTTTTTTTTTTTTTGAATCGGCAAGAGAAATTTGGCAAACTCGAAGATTGAGCCGGTATATTTGCCCTTGGTGGGAATCACTTGAGCCAAATGGAATAAATTTCTGTATTTCGGATAAGCCGTTCAATTTCGAGTGTCCGCAAAACATAGAAGTAAAAAGAGTACTGCAAGAGGTTCCTATACATCACATGTGTCGCAAGAAAACAAAGTCATTGCTGTGACATATGGGACGATATTTCGGGGCAGACATGTATCATAGAAATAAGAAAATCTCCTTCATCTTGCAGCTGCTATATTTTATATTTTGATAATTTAGGATCTAGTACATGCTCAGCGAGAATTAAATTTTATATTCTATGACTTCGATCAGTTTTCCTTGATTTTCAGACAAATTTCCCTCACATAAACGAAAAAATTTCTAAAGTTCACGAAAACTATGCAATTCCTAGAAACATCTTAAAACTCCACGAAATCCCTTCAAATTTGTTAATATTCCATGAAATCCCTTACATTTTCACTAATTCTTTTAAAATTCCTCAAAATCATTTGACATCCTCTAAATTCCACGAAAACCTTTAAAATCCCTTAAAATACATAAGGATTTCTCAAAATAGTTGAAAATTAGATTCAGAACTTCGATTTTCATTGACTACTATAGGAAAATTTGGAAGAATATTACTAAGAAAACGAGTGATCCAATAATTAACACACAGGTGCAACTCGATGTTATCTAAAAAGATGCTTATCGCTTTATAGGCCGCTATAAATCCGGAGTAAATCTTAACTAGAGCAAAATAAGTATCAGCTAGATAGATAATAAATTGGACCTGATTGTCGATTAGATTTATTTACAAAAATAATTATCTTCAGAATCATTTAATTATGTCGCAATTTCAAACCATGTGATTTTAGCAGTCTGGATTCGAAGTATAGATTATGAAAAATGAACATTGACCATTCAATATTTACAAAATCATTTTCAAGTCAAATGCAACTAAAATATAGATGCTTCCTGTACTCGTTGGCGACTAGGGGGATCAGGTTAAAGCCTCGTGTCAATTAATTCGCGTACGCATTAATTAATTATGCGACCGAATCGCATGCACGGCATTTAATATCCTTTGCATAGTTTCGACGAGAAGAGAAAGTTTAGTTCACGAGATAAAATAAAAAATGTAAACATTAATCGAAATTATGAATAAATTTCCTATAAATCCCGAAAGCTTTAAATTAAATTCAACACATAGAAACTAGTCATTTTGACCTGATTTTCCATTTTTTATTGAAAAAACCGTTTTAAATTAAAGGACTAATAATTTCAAAATAAAAGGTTGGCAGAATCGGGTTTTTCCATCAATAAAACTTGACACTTAGTAAAGAAACGACATATGTAATTATAACATAGCCAGTCTGATGGAGATTGAGATTTTTCAGTGATAAAGTGCCTAATCGAGAACAGTAATAATTATCTCAGATTAATTATACGACTTCCTTAACTCAATTACTATTTATTTAATTTATTAGATTTTAATTTTTTAACATTCGTTCAATAAGCAAGAAAATTTACGATATTAGCGATATATTATTAGATTAAATTCAATGATTAATCACAGGGAGGAGAGTGCTTGTTCTGAATTTAAAATAGAGATACTGGAATAATATTAATTTTATTTCACTGGGAGAAAAAGTGATGATTAAAAAATGCAATATATTCGTGATCTGCCGCTGCGCAATTATATTACGCAAGTAATCTCATCATCACCGATAAACACACGAGTATTCTTAAACAAGATTATAATTCTCATCACTTCAATCAGTTATTGATATATTTCAATTGATTTTCAGTAAAATGCTTTTTTATATGAGAAAATACCGTGAGTCACTCACTAATTTTTTAAGAATGCAGATTGTATTCAATTCCAAAGATCTTTATTGGGTGAAAATTGTAGTAAACGTTAATTTTTTATATTTTTCATCAGTCATTCTGAATGTCGAACTGTATTTAATCATTTTTTTTTTAAACCACAGGATGGTCACTATCAATCGATCGTATATCGTTTGATACAAGCAAACCCAAGCATGGACTCGATTGTATACATGTAATCATTGCGCAAGACGATCCACCGATAATTTGCAATTTTGCATGCACGATCGGTTCTTCACGAAGAGGAATTGCAGACAGCAGCTCATGAATTTTTAAATCCGATACGTCTTTCAAGACTGAAATAGTGTACACTTCTAAACATTGCGTTACAATTTACATCTACCGTTTCATATAAAAAGATTCATTTATAAAATATCAAGTCACTGTTGTGTAATTATAATCCATGTATAAATTATCAGAAAATTATTTCTCTCGAAATTATCCTTATGATCATTATGAAATCATGAAGTATGTGTTATAAAATGAGATGACATAGCGGTATCAAAAAATGATAAGACAAAAATATGAAGTAATATCTGAAATACAAAATATATACAAGTTTTGTGAATTTTAAGATTCATCTAAATTCAAAAACATTCCTACAGAAACATTCCTCTTTGAATCCGAGTTTTTTTCGCGAGTATTCGAGTCATTTACATCTTGAGTAAAATTCCAATATACAACAATCGAGTCTCGATCGCTCAATTTAATACGTCGAGCGTTTTGGGTCCTTGAACCACAACAGATTGATGGCGTTACTGTCGTGAAGAACTCTTCGCGGAGTCGCCTCGTCACGTGAGGAGGAGGAAAATTGAGGACTAATTTTCATTGGTTGTTGAGTTCACACCCGCAATATTATTTTATCTTATGTTTTTCTTTAATTCGTCTGCGATCCTTTCTATTTTTAGGACATATATTCCAATGACTTCAAGAAAAACTAATAACACCTGCATCATATTTAAAGAATTTTATGCATGTATTCTGTATAATTTGTAAAAGTTCATTTTTTTAACATGCAGCTTTAAATTATTATACGCACCTTGAAACTTTATAGCTATATTTTAATTTTTTCAAATATAATTCTTAAGAAATGTTAATGTTTAGTCTTAAAGTTTGTTTTTTTTTCAATAGAGTGACCTTTTAACCATGCGGAATTTTCCATTTATGCTTTACCAGTCAGTATATTTAGTAAAAACTTCATTATAAGATTATAAAATTTCTAACTTTCGCTGGACGAAAGCGTCGAAACATCTAAGCTATAAAATTCACGTGAATTCGACTCAAATCCAATAAATGACAATTGATTTTAAAACGCATTCAACTAACTCCAAGGTGAACTCAATTGAATTGAACTAAATTAAAATGAATACTGAGTAGAGATGCATTCGCGAAAATTCAAGATTCGTTTCAAACATGATCATCAGCACTCAAAGCTTAATGAATATCGAAAATTTGGAATAAGAAATTCATGTCCCAGATTTAAAAAAATAAAATTCTGTGTAAAACAGTATTTTATTTCAACAATAATTTCCAGGTTTCTGATACCGGAGTTCCGGCTCAATGCATTACCATATATTTATATCGAAAATATACGCAGCACAAAATTTAGAATTTGCAGCATAAATTAACACTAATTAACCACTTAATTTTGATATAGCGACAAGGCTGTTTATCTTGAATCGTCTCGAAATCCTTAAATTCTCGGTAATTTAAAATTGGGTAACATTACCGAGAATTTCATCAAATATTATTTAATTTAATATACTATCTCTTTTATTTTTAATAAACCTTGGACCTCGTAACATTTTCCAAAATTCTAAGAAAGAGAAATCTCAAAATAATTCTTACTGAACTAAAAGAAAAATCCTCATAAATTCCCTAAAATTGCACAGATACATAATTCATTTTAACGTCAGGGATTCGCACCTCTGACGTTAAAATACGTTCGTATCTCTCAAAAGCTCTCGAAAAACGTGGAATTTTCACAAATCATAATCATTTTTCCAATCCTCGAAAAAGTCGAGTGTCATGGCCTTAGAACGCTACTGCGTAACGATTACGCAAGCTTGTCGCACGCACACTTTCGATTCAGTCAATAGAAATAGGAGCACGAGGTTTCGATGTGTGAATATAGAAGCGAGATGTTAAATCAGTAGAAAGAGAAGAAACATAGTCGCCACAACGGCGCAGTTCCCATGAGTGGATCTAAGTTTAGAGAGTCAGTGCGATATATGCCCCACCGCCTCTCTACGACACTTGTTGGATAACGAGTAGAGCGCATGCGGGACTAAAGAACACAGAGTGACTGGAGTCGATCGCCATCGAGTGGATCCGACTGTGATCGAGCAAAGAGCGAATAACGAATATATAAAGAGGTTGTGGGAGAAAAGGCACGACAAGGGAGACTCACATTTTTAAGCAGAGTCGCGGTTCTTGAGGATAGAAGGAAATAAGGGGGGGGGAGAAGATATGTGAGAGGGGCCGGGAGGTTTTGGGAGGAGATTGGAGGGAGGGGGGAGTTGAAAAGAGGGGGAGTGCAGACAGAGGCCAAGAGATATCTATCGCACACGAGCTCGGCGCTCGTTTTACAGCTCTCTGCTTCAGACACACCCACGTGCTTACGATAAGGGACATTAACGGGTTAACAGCGAATGTTTCGCATGAGCTAGTGACCGGTAATAGCATTGACCCTGTCTATACTATAATTTCAATTTTAAAGACTCAATTTTAGTGTATTTCGACTTGTCTAAATAACGATCGAGGGGCTTCTCAAGGACTTTTTGACTTTTCAATTAATGCCGGCTGCAACGTTCGCAGTTCGATTGCTGGGATTTTCAGAAGATTTCTTCTGGAAAAGGTCATTTTACGGAAATAACATTCGGTATAGAAAATAGGACAAATGCAAATTCTAAACAATAAAAATTAAAGAAGTAAAAAGAAGAAAAAGTTGTAAACTTGAAAATTGGCGACATTCCAAAAATAAAAGAGAATTGTAAGGAAATTCCAGTCGGTTGTAAAAAAGGAAATTGATGAAATGAGGAGCGATACCTAAGGCGTAATCAAGTAGTAGGTGAAGACAGTTTTAGTCAGACATGGGGACATTTAGAAGTGGTGAGTGGATCGTACAAAAACGGGGAAAAGTGAAGTTAAAATAGTCACCAGAATTCCGAGACATCGTGTCGGCTCGACAATTTTGGTCGGCTGAATGGTGACTAAAGCTTCCAGATATAATCCTAGTTTATTAGCATTTAATTACGCTCAACACCATTGCAAATTTCATTAGTTTATAAGCAATATCGCGAACTAAAATCTACATAGAAAAATATAATTTTGTTAATATATTTGCTAACATATGATGAATTTTTTTCTCAGAGATCGCGTATTATAGTTTGGTAATTATAACAACGTGTTATTAGGCCTTTAGCCCTAAAAACGTTTCGTGTTTTTAGGGCTAAAGGTCTAAATATACATAAATAATATACAATAGCACCAAAGTTTGCTCTCAGATGTTGACGCGCGACACATCAGGAAGGGCCAATGAGATGAGAGTCTATTTGAAATCCTATACTCTGAATGTTCCCTCCTGATGATTATTATATGCGTATTCATCGCATTTCAGCATATAAGTGCAAATTTAAATGCTATTGTAGATATACCTTATAATTGTTTGTCTCGGTCGTGCCCCTCTCAATACGACCGGTGATTGGTCCAGTAGCCGCCGGTTTGTAGCTTCTACTACGCATCAGACAACAAACAGTCTTGGCAACCAGTTGTGCTAATTCTGTGACTTCTCGCTTCGAAATGTGATGCCAACTATATCTCACTGCGTTTAAGCATATACTCAGTAATTACTATGTCCCTCTTGAAACATTGTTGTAATTTATTTTTAGTTGAATGTTATATTTTACATGACACTTGAATCAGATAAATTTACTGAGATGAACTGCGTGAGATGCGATTGGAACTGTCTAAATTCTCTCCTATGTCATGTGATACACTTTTAATAATAGTAATAGACGTAATAATGATAATAATAATAAGAAGAAGAAGAAGAAGAATAATAGTACTAGTAATAGACAGTATAAGTTTAAGAAAGAACGTTAGTGAATCTAACGAGGGATTAATTACTCGTGCAATTGCACTACAATTACGATGAAATCTCTATACAATCTTGCAATCTGGGGTACACCAAAAATCTAAACTAACTCTTCTCATACAATGACAATTGACATGATAGCCAAGGTACGAAGGTTCGAATATTGTTGGCTTGAGCGTAAGGTGTGCGAAAATAGACTTACATTTCAGACGAAGCGTGCAAAACGATGAGGAGACCAAATAAAACGACCCTGGACCGTAAGGATGTTCGTGATTCTTAGAATATTCGCCGAAATTTCGCCCTGGGATAGTCCTATATTCGTGTTGCAACGCTTGCATGTCTCATAAAAATTCAAGACACTTCAGAAATTTCCTTAAAAATTCCTTTTAAAAACCTACTTATCAACATCACAAGCTGCAAAACAACTTAAAAATTTCCACGCATGTGGCAATTACCCTAACAGCAAATTTAGTCCTGCCAACTTTACGTCCGCGACATTCAATATTTTTTCGCTAAAATTAAACGAAACTAAATTAATCTGATGGTAAAGCATCACATGCCCTTCAAATAAAACGGCAAATCAATGTTAAAAAATATCGGAACATGTGATTAGCTTTACCAAAATTATAGAACGCTCTCATAAAATATCTTCTGCAATTTAAATTCAATCTACACCAGAAACTTGATTGCTTAGCCAACTAACATTTGCGTTTTCACAGTTTTTCTTCAGAAAATATGGAACGTGTAATTTTCCTGATTACGTGGTAACGGCCTACGAAAATCATTAGAACTCAATGATTTAACATTCTTGTACGTGATTTGAATATCGGTCGATCCCGGTTATGGAAATAGGTGGACATGACTAATGACATTTCTACTTGTCCAGAGGTACTGAATTATAAAATTACGTTTACCCTAAGTGAACGTTTGAGCAATCATAGATCTATACTCTGAATCATGAGCATTAGGTCGTGGACAGTGTGGATTTACTTAACCCACATTGGTTTGTTTACACAGTCGTCACGTTCTTCTACCGCAGACTGAGCCACATTACCTTGCGCTCAATCAAAGCACAAATTCCGAAAAATTCAAGCGTGGGCTCACCAAAATTATATTAATATTCCATTATCAGATACACGAGTTTAATATAGAAGTATAGGTGTCGTGTAATAATTAAATTTCAGAAAAAAAGCTGGTGTACAAATTTAAATACAACATGCGTGGGTCTAAAACTGAAGTGGATACTGTATAATTACTCTAATCGCGTATAACTATAATGATAGCAACATTGTAGGCCTAAGTGATATGGAAAGTCGTTTCTGTTACTTAAAAACCTATCAGTTATGTATCTATTTTCAGCTAGACTGCACATATGGGTTTATTTAAGTAGAGACTTTTATATAACCACAATTCTGCATAAATTTAATGTTAGCCCAAACTAAGATTCGGAAAAAAAAACATTAGGAATGTCTACTCGTTCTAATCGTAACTAGGTCAAATAATAAAGCGGGCAAACAGAAATTAGAAAAAATTACAATTAGGATATGTGAATAAAGTTTCGAACGTTCAAATGAACGAAATATTTTTTTTTAATTATATTTTATCCAGAAATATTGTGCCAACTAAAAATAACAATCAGGATTACAATTTTATTTAATTCTTTATTATTTTCAATGTAAATTAATCAATATTTAAAAACTTTTTGTAGATACAAATACAATCAATACAAAAATTCGTTCATTTGAACGTTCAGAACTTTTCAATCATATTAGGATTATGTATATAATCCATTATGTACATAATTAAAACATCACGTTAAAAATCGGGATTCTAGACATTAAACCTAATGTTAATTCGGTTAAACAGAAATTAGGTTCAACAATAATTCGAGTGTATAAAAATTATAGAGAAAATGTTAATCTTAGGGAAATAATCATCACACCCAAAACTAATTAATTTATACAGAAAGTTTAATCTCGAATTACGTCAGACAGTCAAAAACATATTTGTCAACACCGAAACCAAGTGAAATTATCAACACATTATTCTACATTTCAATAAATAATTGAACAAGGAAAAAGGATAAGTACATGGACCAACTGTACAACCTAGAAAATGACGAATTTCTCAAGAATATTGACAAAATCGAGTAAAATGAATTGCGTCGCTAAAAAGCGAATACTGATAAAATTTTAATAGATCGAACAGAGTACACTTGCGCCAATATTCAACGTATTTGTCTTTCATTCATACACCTGGATTCGGAGAAATGTTTCTTATCAAATTTTATTTTAAAAAATTCATCAAGGTTTCGACCCAAAGAAATACGTTAAAACGATGAAGAATAAATAAAAACATCAATGAAACATAAAGTATGTTTCCCATAAATTGTGTCAAATTAAATTCGATCACAAGAAGCTTCTATCCAACAACAACATAAGTATTTTAGGTATATATCTATAATAACTTGAAGAGTTACGTGGACAGAAGCCCTTACGTCTCTGCAAATTCAACCGACCTGTTGCTCGTTACGTAGCCACTCGTGTTCGCACAGTTACGAATGTGTGCAGGAATATACATACGATCATGACTTAAAGTGTGCCTTTGTATTCGTGTGCGACACCCAAGGGTCAATAATATTCGCTTCAATGCTCCCAGACTCACACCGGACATAAATCCTAACTCTGAAGGTTAAGTGCACTGTTAGGTGGAAATTTTAGAACATGTGTTGTACAATCAACACATATATCATAATTCCACACGTTAGCCACATAAAGATTGTATGCTAGATATCATTCTACCATATAAGTTAAATTAAATTTAAATAGACATGTCTGTTCAGCTTCGAACATCTAGAAAATCAACGAAAACATGTATTGAAAAAGTATTATGAAATTAATTTTTTATACATGTTTCAACGTTATTCATATGGATGAATATTTCTCTCATGTGACATAAGTGTCTTTTTAATTTGTAAAGTAGAATTAGACATGTATCTTAAGATTGCAATACATTGTACTGAAGAACGTACACATCTACGATTTTTAAGAATATGTAGTAGATTCGTACTGGCAAAAATTCTGATACAATTTTGTATTCATTTTAGAATCTCACAATCAGCTCAAATTGACTTGGGAGTATTGTACAGGTAGCAGTCATCGTAGATGGGATATTTTAATATACGTATCACTCATTCTGATCGGTCGTAACCCTGGAGGCACGTCCTACTTTCATGCTTCGAAACCGAATCTAATTCCGGTATCCACGCACAGCTGAAGAATACATTCCCGCATTTCAAAATGCGTTGACCCACGTAATATAGAAATCCAAGCTTCGATCAATACTTTTCCAATCGTCTCACTTCACAATTTAGTTCAATGCTTAAATTTTCTGGTACGATTCACCGAAACGAATACAAACGAAATAATTTCGGTGCTGTGATTCCTGTGTAAGATCGAGAACAGGATCGAAGATATTCCAACAAATCAAGGCAAATCTTTTGTATATATCTGCCACTGAAGAAGGATAAAAGTTATACTGCAGTCAACTATTGAAAACAATTCAGTTAACCTTTCCATGAGGTCATTTATTCAGCCGATTTAAATAAACAAAGAGACTATTTCGATCAACGGATTTAATATAACTTGATGTGGTATCTACTTTCTCTTAATGACGACTAAGGAACTTGCACTTTTCAAAAATTGTACAATCGTGCGACTGATGATAAATACGAGCGAGGCTGAAATTGCAATTAGCAAAAAACATATGCATGCACATTATAAATAGACGTTGGACAAATACACTGTCTTATAATTGCCTGTTTGCTCTCGTACCAGCGACTGTAAAGTAGCTTGAGCTAATACTTAATGCGACCGTCAGTCTCCTCCGAGTCCCACAGTGTTATTAGACTCCTTTTCTTTAAAAGCGTTTGTTTTTAACTTTTTAAACTGCCGAGCAGACATTTTTCGCTTTAGCGAAGCGGAATAATGCGAGAAAACCTTTAAGAAAAACATTTTTCCTCGAATCAAAGATTCATTTTATCTTTGAAATATCACAGAAACCCCGATTCTATCAACCCCGTTGTACCAATTTCCTAGAAACCTCGCTAGAAACGCAATAGTAGCGCAGCATATCTACGACCATACCCGAAAAAGTCAATGACACTGTATAACAATTGTGTAATGGGCTTATTCTAATCTTGGAGTCAAACGTGTGTCATTGACACGTGACATTTGTCTACTTTCTTGAAAGTGGTCGATCACTAGATATGGAAACACTTTCTAGAAATATGTAAATGATACATTAGAAATTTGGGAAATAATGATTGGTTTGATTTTATTTAAACTGCAGCGTGTATAGCTTAATTCAAAACATTTTCGACACAGAAAATATGAAAGTCATTTAGAGAACTTCGAGGACGAAAGCAGAAAAAGGTAGCATGCTCCAAAAGCAATTGAGCGGATTAGGACGTCAGGTAAGGACCCAAGTGGGCTTGTTCGAGCAATATCTTTCAGGCCTATCTACTCTCTGAACCTTTAGGTCTATATTAGAATAAGTACTGTAAATTTGACATACAAAAAGATCTCTTGACATCATAAAAGGTCTCTTGACCTTCGACTGATCTGCCACGTTGGCAGAAGTTTGCCGTGGCCCGCGGTTATTAGAAATGAAACGCCCTTCCCGATCGGAGCCCGGTCGACATCCGCAAGATGGCGTTCCGATAATAACAAGTGCTTGAAATATCATTCTTCACAATTTGTAGCTTTTATGTAAATTTCCAGAGATGGAGTAAATATTATTATTATTCCTGAGCGAAAACACTCATTTGAATCGCATGTACTTTAAGAAAATATTATGAATTTCAAGTCTGATGTAAGTTGTGATAATCCTACTGCTTTGTGATCAACAAAATGCACTCTTACGAAATATCATTTCGAGTTAGTTTCACACATTACAAAATTTAGAATCTTGTATCAATCCCTTATGGTTTAATGTCCCGCATTTGACAGTAATCACCTTGTTACGTCAGAGGTGTTACATAATATGAAAATCTTGCATATGGTTTGGCAGACAGAGGGCTTGTTTCAAAATTGCGTACAATCAGGAGCGATTCTGCTCCGAAACCGAAATCTAAACTCAAACTTAAGGTTTCTCTAAAGAAATAAAAGATTTTTTCCATTTTGAACGTTAAAATGATTGCATTCATCTTGCAGCTTCAGGAATTCTTTGGTTACACACGGACAAGTTTTTGATTGTACTCAGAGTGTTGAGTGTACCATAGGTGGCATCAGTATTCCAGGTTCATATTTGGCAGCGGTTTTCGCGATCAGTAGTCTCGTGCAGGGTCCGGTGCTTATACTACATCGACGTTACATTCACACCGACTCGATCCGTCCCAATCTGATCCCCAGATTCAAGGCAATGACCCCGCGTGCCATTTACTCTCCCTCCTTAACTCCTTGGACTTGATTCGCCGTCTCCGAAGCGCCAGAACTGGACCCCTTGGTTTTTAGGGTGATCATTCTCTATCTTTCTTACTTTTCTTTCTCTCAACTTCCTATCTCTCTCTGCCGTTGGGCTCCTCTCATCTCTTCTGCTTCACCTCTTTCCCGGCATCTTTCCTTCTCGACAGATCGACCTTGCCTTATCTTGGCCTGCTAACTGCTTCTCCTCTCCTGTCTCACTTCTGAGCTTATCATTGACATATCGTTCCGTCTTTATCCTTGATTTCCTTACTTCGTTACTTTTATTCTTTCTCATTCTTTGAATCGCGATGACTTCACGTTTATAAAAAAGAGAGCCATATACCGCCGATTATTTGAGATTTCTCCAGAGCAAAATCAGAGTGGCCACAAGATTCCATTTTTCAATTTCCCTGACGTTTAGACACATTTCCCTGACCGAAAATTATTTTAAAATGCAAATAAATTAATCAACGATGCGGATTTATTATCAAACTATTACGTCCAGTTTTAAATTACTCAAATTTGGTCTTGCGCAATTGTATCGGTTTCATGACATTCCAATTTGTGAATCAAGTTCTAAGAATTTAACTTAAATTCTCTCCATTAATTTAAAGGCACTGAACCCTGGAAATTTCCACAAATTTAAGGCAAATTTAATCCTTATTAAAATTCCGTAAGTATTTAAACCACTTTCTTTAAAAGCCAGTTTGTACATAAGAAGGATATTACATTAAATATAACAATTTTATTAACTTAAGCTACATCTGCATTCTCAAGAGTCTGAATCATAAAAAGACAGTCCACTAGTGCAATGATTACGTTATTAAAACGACATAAGAATATGTAATTGCCAAGCGACGTCATATAAAAACATATATGCATACAAATTCTTCATAATAACACTGGTAAGTGCATATATGTCGAATGTTAGCAGACACAAGTAAATAAGATGCAATCGAGTGTTTTCAGTGTGTCTCGAATCAATTATATCGTCACTATATAGATAGATATATTGAATTAAATGTCTCAGGGTCGTGTCTGTGCAAGATATTCCATTAATTCGCAAAACTATCAATAATAGTACTAAAGTTATAAAAAGAATTAGTAACAAATACTATGTATTTCAATGGAGAAAGATAACCGTTTCAAAATTTCTCAAGACATGAGTAAAATGACTTTGTAATTTCTCTAACGTTTTGACATACCAATAAATTGTAAGTTTTTTTTCTTCTTAAATCCGTAAATGTGTTTAAATAAAATTTGTCAACTTATCTTCGTATAAAGTTTGTCATCAAATATTGGCTCAAAATTTATTAAAAACTGGTATCAGGTTGGGAAAATTTTCAAAGACCTTACGAAATGGGACCTTGAGGAATTAAGATGCGCTTAAATATTCCCCAATTTCTATTTTCCCTAATATTTATATCACCGAAAATCATTTTTACATTTGTGAATTAAACGGTTGATCTCAATTTTTATCTTATCAAATTATAATGTGACATAATATTTATAATACCGAGTTACGATGTAACATATTTATCATGACAGATTATAATTCAGTAAAATAAAAATTCTATCAATTTTTATCAGAAATATACAAATTACATTAAATTTTAACTCAGAAAAATAAAAATTAGGTAAATTGACAATTATAATAAATAAAAATTCCAGTAAAAATTAGTACTCGGTCAAATGACTTTCGGTAAAATAAATATTAAGAAAAATATAGAATTTGGAGAATATATTCATGCGTCTCAGGAATTACCTTATGGCTCAATTAAAAAAATCAAGGTGTTCACACTGGTACATATTATGAGATGTGAATATATACACGACACGTAATCAACGCGGAATAGTCATTATAGGAGTCAAGGGTACGTTACGTGAAGCTCGTGGTTACATTGTAACTGTGCGTGTAGATCTTACGTCACGCGCATGTACTTATGCAGTATCTACCGGTGCATTTATTGCTGATGCGGTAAGTGCCTACTTGCAAAGCTTATCGGTATGTAATTGTCCACGAAAATAGCTCGCCGTAAGTATACAGGAAAAATCCTGTTGTCTCAAGGCGAGCGGAATTTTTCTCCTCGCCTTCAGGATGTCGTTAGTCGTTAGTCAATCACGTGCGGTCGATTCTCTAAAGACCATCGTATAAAATTATAAATACCGTTTAATCATCGCAAAAGACAAAACTCTTCTGTATTTTTATCCAACTTTACTATTCTAAGAATCAATTCACGTAATTCATCTATTAGTTGATTTGAACTCATCTCTGGCATCAATAAAAGTAGATTATCCTCTTGATTAAAATAAAAAGTCATCAAAAAGAAACACACTTGTAATCGATATTCAGAATCAATGTAACTTGGGTAAATATTTTTAGGAATAAGGTGGACTCTAATGGAAAAAAGTGTTCTCTTGCAGAGGCATGAACCTTCTAGTAAAACAGGGATGAACTCGAGGATGAACTCGAAAGTCAAGAAAATCGTCCTGGGCGAGAAATTGTGCATGGAGAAAGGTACCAAGAGATGTCGAGGCATGCGGGTCTCAATACGCTTCTGTTGCAATTTATATAGCAAAGAAATCGTGGCCTTGCTCCAGGCAAGGTAAATACAGAAGACAGAACTCGAACGGAGGTGACCACAATTCAAATTTGAATCTCGAATCCGCATAAAGTTGGTAAACACGACACACATAAAAAGTGAAAATAAAACTTTGGCGAGTTGAATAAACTAACGAGACTACGGTGAAAAATAATCGTAAATTAAGGAAAGCCTTAACTATTTACAAATGTAAATAGGCTATTCTTATCTATAATAACAAAAATTTATTTAACTGAAGTACAAAGATTACACTGTGAAACTATAAATGAAGCAAACTTCTTTCATATGATTTTTGTATAAATTGAAAATTTTTTGTTAGAGACCAATAAAATTAATTCAGAAAATTGGGGCGAAACATTATTTAATTATGATAATAAGAAGAATGGAAATAAAGTTTTCAACGAAGTTTTCAAGATAAAGCTTCATATATTGCGCACTAGATTTAGATAAGCTGCTTTCCAATAACGACACACGGGAAATGTTTCAATTCGATGCTCATGTCCTAAAATGATCACTGCCAAGAGAAAACTATAGATAAATGAAGTAAAAGTTGGCTATATATTCTTCGATTGATTTTTATCGTCAATAATGATCTTGTGGTACTTTGAACCGGTAGATTCGCATCTTTGCGTACAAACTGCAAGGTATCGGTATGAGAAAAGTGGCGAGAAAAACTTTCACGAACCTCGGTACCGGCTCTAAAGTAGGTGGAACAAAATGACTTCAGGTTATCGGTAGGAATGAGAGAGTGGGGAAGTACCAAGAAGTAAATCGAGAAGAAAAAAAGGCAAAAGAACAAAACAAAGAAAAAGAAAGGAGAGAAAAAGAAAGAATGATTCGCCTGCAGTAAAAATAACGTGAAAAGTATGCCTCATATGTTCAGCTGTTCGTGGTCAATCTCTTGTGATTCTAACGGACTTACAAAATTATTGACAAGGAAAATATTTCCGTAAATTGTCAACATTAAATCATTTCAAGAATTATTAGGTAATTAAATAAACAATAAAGAAAGTTAAAACCGCTCAAAATAACACGTTGCCAAAGAGTGTGAATTTTTAGCTTATTCTGTACAACACATTAGATTCTAAGAAACATTTTCTGTTAAAGACGCGCCTCTTCCAACAAAGAGATTACATATTTTTTTTATGTAATTATTTTGCAGCCTCTCTCGTTACGAATATCTATAATGTAAATGCAAAAGGACACAAGAGAAGGACTCGCACTGCATTATGAGATCATAGATTGCGTGATCTTGGACATGCAAAGTAGATATTTATATTCAATATTTCAATTCATAATATCAATTAGGATTAAAGATTATTACGATGAATTTTCGAATGTAGATATGATTTAGTAACTTTCATAGTCGTGTCTTTCAAAATGTTCACTTCTTCAAATCTGAAGAATATAAAACGGATTTGAAATGAAAATTAGAGCGCATTTATTCTCCCCTTTTACAACAATAATTCCGTACGAGTGAATGCTTCCGAATAAATTATAGGTCGGTCATAAATTCATAACTGATTTTATCACAATGGTGATAATCTTGCGGGAAGTATCTCGTAAAAGAGTTTTATAACCAGATCACTGTAATCGCTGATCAATTGTTTGACTGACGCAATAAAATTGTATAATTACCCGGAGACTTGTAATTAATAAGTATTACGCTAAATGTTCCGCGAATGACAGGATATTATTATTACGATCTTCACTCGCGTAATTACAATGAGTATTCTATCAATAGTCTCAATTTAAAAATTAAAAATATCTATGAAAAAAACTCTATGATTGTAACAACAGATTTTTACTATTTTTGTTTCTGTGGCTACTGTCACAACCATAGTAGTTTTTTCCGCGTACACAGCTATGATTCCCCGTGTAACATACAACTTCAGAAGATTTCAGGGAAAAAAATTCCAAGGAATTCTGAAAGATGTTAATTACACACTTTTAATTCCCAGTGGACATTAAAAATCAAGAGACCATAACTAGTGGAAAAGTGATGTGCTACTAACTATAGAAACGTGTATAAAATTTGCATCACGTGAATTAAACAGACACCGATAGAATTGCTTGTATGAATATAAAATGTTGCTTAATCCTTGTGGAAGAATACCCGTTGTGGAGATTAATATTCTTTGACGTTTATTCGCGGCCCACGACAATCTAAAAATATACTCCCAAAATCCCACTGGCCTGAAAAGAACTGGAGATGTGGTTCTTTTGGGCGACGTATAAACTGCAGCTTGTTTGAAAAAAAGAAAGTGTAAGTTTTATTGATAGTTTTCTGTTTCTTTGAACTACGCCTTTTCTCCGAAGAGCAACATTTTTCATCTGTTGAACCATGTGAGAGATATAGATACATATCTAAAATATAATTTATGAATTTACGATGAGAGAAATTTAAAACTCGACATAGTGCATATCTGTGAAAACTGACTGATCAAAGGAAGAGGGAGAGATCAAATTCTTAAAGAAGATCAAATTTTTATAGGAGAGAAAATCACGGCGGATTCTCACTTCCATCTGCAAACTTGACTGAAGCCAAAAGGGGACTTGGCTTTGGCCGATTGCAGACAACTAAAGGTACATCCGAACCGTATATACAGTTATAAGCGAGTCAAGCAAGGAAGAACCTGGGACTGGAGAGACGAGGTGAATCTAACAGAGCCAAACTGAACTGACGACTTGAGTCGAGACGATCCCAGTTACAAACCAATACTCAAACTCAGATTGTTGAACACTGATATGCAAAATCATTGACAAGAAGCGTTCTTTAAAGTTTGATAATGGAAATAGCATCCGTATGTATTAATCTGACAAAACCAAACGCCTAGATACAACTTTTACTCTGAACGATATGTTAGATGAGCTTTAAAGTGAATTTGACCTTGGGAGCTAGAATAGCTATAGAATATCTAGTTGCAATGCTTTCTGATGCCCCGAGTTTCTGACCCACGACGACGCAGTATGCAAAAATAGTGGCAAATGTTGCGTCACATTGTGTGCGGATACCAGCAGTGACACTTGACCGTTTAAATCATTAACGCTTCACCAACAGTGTTGATTTTCTTTCGTTTCAAATTTCACACACAACTTTTGGATGACATAATGACACCTGTGCGACACACGAATATCAGGTGCACGACATTAGTATCAGCATCTTTAAAAGTTCGAGTGCATCATATTAACGAGTCTGAAGATTGATTTCCATCGAAATTGGTCCAACACAATGTATCTCGTGCAGGAAAATAGAAACAACCGTGTTTTTTTAGCAAGTAGACAATGACAGTTTTCATAATCTATACTCTCTGAACTTTTTTAAGATTTCACTGATAGTGATTCAAGTTTAGAGACAAAGGAACCATGGGGTTATCGTTGAGCTTGTTTGTATAGATTTAGTTGACCAAGAAAAATCTAATAAAACAGTAGCAACAGTGAGAAATCTACGAAAATGTATAAATATCTCTGAAAACACATTAGTCATTTATACTGATAATGAGTAAAAGTGTCGCTATCGTGAGTTATCTTTCTGGAAGCCCAGAGTGCAAGAATCTAAATAATTCGATCGAAATTTATCTCTAAAATAAATGGCCCCCTTGGACCTAAATTTCAATAAAAAATTTTCCAAGAATCTGTAATCTATATTGTCAGCTGCATAAAGTGACAATTACTTATTGAAGGGGCTCCAAGGTACCGATCGGAGCCAATTAAGGGTAAAGATATCGACCTCCCGAAGGACGAGAGACACTTCTAATGCGAATTGCCGATCTCGCATTCGATAGAATCGTAAACAGGTAACGGACAGCTAAGGAGTGCGCTTTTGAAAGATCGGGTATACATATACGAGATTATATAAAGTATCTGCAAGATAAAGATCAATACGGCCGCAAGGTAAGATTATCTGCGGAGCTCTGGAATTTATCGCTCTGAATTAGACGTCGCCATCCAGGCTAGAGATTAGAGCGGATCTACCAAGGTTTATCGCCTCCAGTCGTTCGACGGAAGTCGAAAAGTCTTGAAAGTCGTCAACTGTGCGATTTGTATTGAGGTTTTTCAAGGGGGACATAATGATAAGAAAATAGGAGTCCTGCCTCTCTTCTTAGTGGATATTATTGAGCAGATATCATTCCGGATATTCCGGATTTTCAACGAGACCGAGAATTAAAATTTAAAAATGTAATCTCGATTCGAATAGGGTGCATGCTCTATTATTATATTCAATAATCATTGGTTTTCAAAGTACATATTATAAAAAGTGATTTCATAAATCATGTGTTTTTGTAATCAATCACGAGATATTCAGAATTCTACGAATGCTATCGATGAGACTCAATCACGCGGAGATCAGATGTTCTTTGTTTATAAAAAAAATTCTAAATACGGTAAAGATGTATCAGCATCTATTTTTCTATAATAAATTAATAATTTGCAGTGTAGATACTACACGTAGATTTTCATCTATTGGTTAATTGGATTAGTATTCGGTGTCTGTAGAAATCAGAGCTGCCAACTGACTTTAAGGAATTTTAAAATGATTCAAGATTAAGATATTATTGACAAAGGTGTACGTTTTGCAAGCATGAGATTTTAGAATGGAAAATCCATTTACGTTATTATTTCATGAATAAGTTCACTTAAAAGAATTGGTTACATGATAGTTTGGTGGCATGCTATTAACGGGATAATTCGAAATTTTTGAAAACGAATAGAAAAGATTTCCGAACCATCCATATCAAAGTCTCGAACCGGCTATCTACCATCGAAAACCGGTCGAGAAGACTGCGGTCCTTCGTCCAAAGGAATTCTTCCCTATATATGTATATATTTCTGGATTAAACGGTGTAAAGCAAACGGTATCTTGATGGGGGGAACTGTAAGGATGAGCAAAAGCTAACTAATATCTCCTGATTATAAAGATAAAAAAGGTTTTCCAAAGATTGATTAGTGCCCTACAAAAAAGTGCCATCCATTAATAGTATTCGACGAATAGCTATTTTTAACCTCCTTCAGTGTTATTTTTGGTGGAAAATAATCTAAATTGTTGGACATCACAAACTGCAAAAACTTAATTTTCACTTAAAAACATTGCAGACGATTAAAATTCTAGAATTCACTGCTAAGGTAAAACCTTAGTGAAAACTAAGGTAAAACCTCAGTGAAGATTCATTGAAAAATGTCCAGATGTTCAGATCATCCGAATGAACGGAGAATAATGAAGATACCGAAAACTTGGATTGCATACTAATGAATACGAAAGTGAAACCTAGCAGCAGAGTGGCAATGAACTCTATCAAATTGGCATTAAGTTTAATACTATTAATAATATTGACTGGGCGATGAAACTGACATAATTACATCAAAGATTTATTCCTTCTTTTAAGTCAATTAAAAGCTATCGAAACTCTGCTTCAAATGAGCAAAAAACTCCAAATTTCAATATTTTGTAAAAGTATTAATAACTTTCGAAATACTGAAAATTTTAAAAAAGTGTGCTCATTTTAAAGATGAATTTCTTTAAAGAGAAATTCATTTCTTAAGAGAGAATCTTATAAACATTAAAATAATTATACAATTATTTGTCTGCATTGTATACAAAGACTTAAGCAGAGTTGATAGCTTTTAAGTTGAGAAAAAACTCATTATTCTGACCAGAAGTGTATCAATTATATAATGATATTCTTTTCATCGCTATCCCTATAAAACACCTGATTAACAGGTACCAAAAAGTAAAATATCAATAAGGACTCACCTTCCATCCAGCACTGCTGTTGCTGTCCCCCTTATCCTTGAAATACGCCACATTCTGGACCATCCATTCGTAGATCTGCGACAAGGTGAGCCTTTTCTCCGGAGCACTGGTGATGGCCTGCGTGATCAGATCAGCATAACTCAAATTTCCCCAGGCATTTCTTCTCGACGAGTTCTTCTTGACAGGAAGTAGTCCACCCCCTTGGGTTAATGGTCCCTGTTGGGGTGGTGTTCCTCCCTCAACACCTTCCTTGCCTCCAGTTCCACCAGGAACGTTGCCATCAACATATCCCTCTGGTCTTGGTAAAGGCCACGTGTTTGATCTTGCTCTCGTCTGCGGCTCGAAGCCACTTTCAAGGTCAAAGGGCACACCTTGTTGTGCTGCCACTGATCCGGATCCCGCGACCGTTACCGGCATCGAGTCCATCATGTTTCCGCTCTCTGTGTACTCCACTTTTACTCTGTCTTTTCCGACCTAGGTGGTCGGAATTCCTTGCAATTGTAATAAGAACACTTGATCCCGAATTAAGGATCCGAGTCTAACTAAACCGAGTCCACTCGATCGTTAAAGTCACTTTCAAAGCACTGATCAAATTTCGCAAACTTGTCGAAGAAAACTACGCTTGAACTGAATTACTCACGGATAAACACAGATCCACACAGTCAACGCACAGTCACAGTCCTGAACTCTTGTTGGGTCACAAGAACTGAGTAGTATTGGCGTTCCACTACCGGAGGAAAACCACGTGGTCCAACTGTTTACAAACCTCGCGTCGTTCACGTGGCCATGTTTCGACGGAGTATATATATAAATGGCGCGATTCCTGACTGCAAGTTTCACGGGGAATTTTCAACTCTCGCTGCCAGGCAACTCGCTAAGCTCAAGACGCTCACTGGAGTATATGTGTGTGCGGCTCACGAGATATCTCGTCAATTCGAGATACGTGTGCACTCCCACTCTTTTTAGCCAACTCTAAAGCGACGTAGTTCCTACGCGGCAAACACGATATCGGCGGTGGATCTTCGCTCGAATTTCTATCTCAAGGACGTTCTCTGGCTCGTCTCGAAATTTACTTGCACTCTTGAAGCAGCCTGGTTTCATCTGATCATTGGTGCCACTCGATTCCACTGCTTCTCATCGTCACCAGTCCTGAAAGATTCCACAAAAAGAGATTCAAAATCACGATTGGAAAATGAAGTTGTGTAACTGTTTCTTTATCAGATCGTGAGTCAGCGATAAAATTCAATGTCAGTGATAATAACGTTCCTAAAGGGAGGTGAGAGACTCGTTAGCACCGAATGGCAAGTATCCCAAAGTCGTCCAGGAATATCGTGGTAACGACCCTGGGACTTCTGTCATCTTATTCGCAGTTCCCAAGTTCCCAACACTCACTTTTGACACTCGAAAAAAAAAACAGTTTATTTTATTAATTTTTCTATTTTAGTTAATTGATGTAAATTTCCACTGACTTCAAAGTGGTTAGCTGGAGGAATTCGGATCCCGCTGTTTGTTGTCACACAAAACCGAAAAGGTTCGATCACGTGGTTAGTCGAAGAACACTGGATTTATCACAATTCACGGTTTTTTTTAAGGTTTAAGAAACTGGATGTACTCTAAAACGTCAAAGACTTGTTTAAATTGCGCTGCGCCGCAAGAGGATAAATTGCGTATCGTTGATTTTTTATTTTGGTCTCTCGTGTTATTCGAACGAGGAGGAAAATACAACTACAACCAGAAAGGAAATTGCCGGCGAGGCAGCACGGCGCATACTGTCGAAACTTTCGTCGACACTCGACAAACCGAAGAACCCGAGAAAAGCCGAGATTAACCGAAGCACCGCGAGGAGGCGAATTTGAGGCGCCTGCTTCTAGAATAGAAGAGAGAGAGGGAGAGAGAAGAGCAGTGCTGCCAATAGAGAAATTTAATTCCCTGATCGAGAAACCTATTTTTCAATTATAAAACTTGTCCTACATTTGTTTAAAAATTAAAAAATAATAATGGATGTAGATGTGTTCAACATCAAGATTGCATATTTCTTTTCTCAAACTCTAAATTTCCAGTATTTAAAAAGGATAAACATTTTGTAAGAAAAGATCCTTTGAAAAATAACAAAATTGTGACTATTTGAGTAGTCAAGATTCAATTTCAGACCTAATTCACCTAATGAAAGCTAAAAACAAACGTAAAATCCAATGACTGTTGGGGAAAGTCTCTAACTGTACTCCTTCCTAAAAAAGTATTGACAATATTTAGTATCAGAGATCGTTATACTTGCAAAATTTCCCAGAGGTGTGAAGTCCCCACTCGCGGGGAATACCGAGAAAAAAGTTGTCACGGGGCCTTAGGAAGACCCTATTATTTATATTTTATCTTCTCCTAATTTAAATAAATTATATCCTCGATAATATACAGTGTGGCCAGAAAAGTTATAATTCACTATTATCTTAATCATGTGTCATATTTTGTTGAATAGTTTTTTTCCCTTGCAAGTAAAGTGACCCAAATATTAAAATTTGAATGCGAATTTTGAGCGATCTCTTTTCTTCAAATGCGGCTGTCCGTTTTTACACTTTACATGCGAAAAGGTCGCGGGGTTATCACGACGAACGCATTCTCAGTAATTACATATGGAGTGTGGAATACAGCTCGAGCGGAGAAAACTTCGATAATCATACAAAATGGATGACAAAAGTGTATAAACCTTATCGCGATGACCCATACGCTCGCACCCAACTGCCGGATCTCACGTTGTGCACGATTCTTCGTTTACAGTCATTGAAAATTTAACAAGCCTCCTCTACGAAATACGAAACTGAAAAAATAACATAATTAGGGGTGTTGGATCCAAATTCTAATCTAAATATTAAATTTCCCATTTTACTCGTCAATTATTAGAATTAAATACATTTTCACTCTGCATATGTATTCTCTTTTAAAATATAAATACACCTTCTTTTTACCTCATTAAAACAAAATATTTTTGGTACCTATTAAAATTGGCTAATCAGAAGACATTGATTTTCAATCAGATTTAATCGAGACGAGAATCTCGTCTCGAACGAGTCGCTTTTTCTCGTTACAACAAATACCGTTAAATGAACAGATCTCTCTAGTTAGTCTAGCAGTTGGAGCAATCCGATCAAAGTATTTATTCACTTTGAGCGAATTTTCCATGTGAAAAATCTGTCTAGCAGTGCAAATTGATAGTGCATTTCCTTTCCGTTAATGTAATATGAATCGCACTGGTATGGAGCTTGTAATTTTACGTTGGAGACTTTATCGTGTGAATTTGCAGATGCGGTGCGAATTAGAACGTAGAAAGAAGCTTGCCTGAGGCGAGCGAGGTTAAGGATAGACTATTCATTACAACCACCCTAATTCTAAAGACCTCCACATCCGAAGTGCACCTCGAACCGAAGAGCCATTAATGGCACTATAATTGTAACTTTCAAAGAAAGAAAGTTACAGATCTGAAAAACCCCATTGCTGTTTCGCCGAGGCCTATTATATCAACGAAATTTTTAAATAAAAATAATTATCTTAAAACGTAAAGCTCAAACGAAATTTTATTGCCTGCTACTTAAAGAGCAAGTAGTAATTACCATAAGAGCAAATTTATTTTCCCCAACTATATCTATTCCCATATGTAATAATTATTTTTCGCTAAAATTAGGCAATCACCTCCATTTCATGCAAACGCAAGTATATTGCTTAGTTTTGGCGATAAATATTTATTATTGCGATCGTAAAGTTGACGAAACTACATTTGCTCTTATATAGTAGTCCGAAATTCCTCTTGCTGAAATTCTTAGGATTGATCCTTTGTTGCCAACTTTTAACAAGGGTTTAGGTTTTGGTATATTCCAATAATCTAATTACTATTATCCAGTAAACACTTTTGAAGTCAGTGTTTTTTCGTTCAATGAAAATTTCTTACCAATTATCATTTTACATTTTTAGTGTACTGCTGATCCCACCACATAGAATTGACCGAAATCTGTAAACAGAAGGTAAAGTCCAAGTTAAACTTAAAGTTATAGCACAATTTAGTATACAAATTTTGAAGAGATAATTTATGAATTGAGTCATTATAGCTTAAGTTAGTTTAGTTTGTGTATTTTTTTCCTCATCTGACTGAAAATTTTAGAAATGAACTGAATTACCTTTAGATTATAGTCTTTATCAACAAGTGCAATATGTTTCATGAGTGAAACATGTTTGTACAAAAGTAAGTACAATAAAATAAGTACATAAGCCTTAGAATTAAACATACATATATTTCTATATTGGAAGCGATTGTATATATAACGTACTTTCGAAAATATTCTCTGAAGCAGTTATCTTATTAAATTGACGTTTTAAAATTAATGTGTAGCACAAATTTCAACAATTTCAGAAATAAAATTCCCACTTAAAAATATTATAAATTAATTAATGAATTTTAAGCTTTTATAATTTCGACTCTTTAAACTTTGACCAAACTATATATCAGAAATATATTACTGTTCAAGTTTTTCTCTCAGTGGAATTAAAAAATAATTCGAAAAAAGAAAAACTAATAATCTTTTAAGTTTTCCGCAATTATTTCTGTCAGTCATTTTTGCTGCTTCAACATAACCTAACATAATGATATTGTTGATTGTTTTTCAACAAAGAGTTATTTTAATATAAAATGAATCTATATAGGTGTTAATTATTTACAATACTATCCACTTATTTGCTGCCTTCTATATGTAAGCAAAGCATTGATAATAACAAAAACATTCCATTTTTACTCTTTATAAAGAGTAAAAATTACAGCGATTAAAGTAAAGATTACATTATTGTTATTTCCTCACCCAGAATGTGATATATGAATCATCCGAATTAGAACGTGGAATTCTCCATTGAAATAATAAATTATTCAAATAAAAGTAACAAAACATAAAATAAAATGAAACTAAAACTAAAACGCAACGAAATCTTTTAACAAACACGCGAATTTGCAAGCTTCGACTTGCTCAACGGAAAACCACCGAACAACTGAAATTCTGAAATACCAACGGCAGAATTTAAAATTTAAATTTTGATCTCAAATTTCTCCACCAGGTAGCGCGGAAATCGCTTTCATTTTTAGTTAGTCAAGATGGCCGCCACCAACTCAAGTTTACCTACAGAAATTCCCGCAAAGAAAGAGGATGAATTTAATGAATTCTACACAGAGGTATGTGGTATTTTTAAGTAAAATAAAGTGCAGAATATTTATTACAAATTATAATTCTGAATCCGAGGCGTTTTTCTACTTATGTAATCGATAACGATTATATACAACTGTCCGGGCTCACAAAAACGTCATCAGTATTTACATTGAATTTAATGCGTAAAACAATGCTTCTTTATTGAAAATTCAATACATTATAATAAATAATAAAATCTTAGATTATTTAGAATGTGAGAATAACAAAAAAAGATATTTTCCCTTTCTAAATCGCCTTGAAGAAAAAGAAGAAAAGTTGTATCACGAGCCTAACCTGAAAATTGCCTCACAATTTCTCTGAGATTTTCTCATATTTGTTCTTGCTTTCATTCATTCAATTCTTACTTATGCAAAGACATTTATGAATTCTTCAACTCCTAATGCTTGACGTTTTAAATTATTCAATGCAGAATCTTTCTAATTTAAAATGTTCCATAATGTTACTGAACTTCTTATTTACCCAGTCGGCAAAAAAATTAAAGGACGCTTTTAGAGCGTCCTGTTAGGCAAAATTACGTTCCACGAATTTCCAATGTTTTAAAGACGCCCTAAAGATGTTTTATGAAATTTTTTGGTCAGACATAGGACGTTTTAAAAATATTCTAAAGTGCCTTTGACTTTTACGCCTAAAGATTGTTTTTAAGGGCATTGATTTAAAATTCTAATTTAGACATTAGACTTTCTAAAGAGATTCTTCAATTTCGAGCCGATTAGTATCTATACTAAGATTAAGATTTTCTGTTTCATTTTTAGGTTAAAGAAATAGAAAAACGAGACTCAGTCTTAACTCCGAAACAACAAATAGAAAGACTTTTACGCCCTGGTTCCTCATATTTTAATTTAAATCCTTTTGAAGTTCTTCAAATCGATCCAGCAACATCCATTGAAGATGCCAAAAAGAAATATCGACGTGTAAGTATTGAAAAAAGTGATTTCAAATTGAGTAGAAAAAGAAACAGAAAATAATATAAATATTTTGCAGATGTCGATATTGGTACATCCAGACAAAAACCAAGATGATGCAGAAAGAGCACAACAGGCTTTTGAAAGTAAGTAAAACAAAAAAAATCCTTAAATTGAAAAAAAAAACCTAATATAGTGTAATTAATGTAAATTTTTATTCCAGTTGTCAACAAAGCCTGGAAAACTTTGGAATGCGAAGAAACTAGAGCGAAATGTATGGACGTTATTGAAGAAGCAAAAGCTCGGACTGATCACATGGTAGTTGTCCAATTCTTTAATTCCTTTTCATTTAATTAACTTTACTTTAAATAAACATTTTTCCTACAGATAGCAGAAAAGAAAAAGAAATTAAAAAAAGAGGGAAAAGGCCCTGAAGGTGTAAATCCAACTTTAGAAGAAGAGACAGAAGAAGGTTACACACATGCTGTTTGGGTTATGACAATGAAACTCTTCGCAGATATGGAACGCAGAAGGTTTATATAAATTTTCTATCAATAAGTAAAAGCTACTGGTAAAAAACTCAAGTATTCATCTTAATTTATCAATTATTTACAGGAGAGAACTGGCAACAAGAGACGTAGAACAAAGGAAACGGAAACGAGAGGAGGAATTATCGGCCGAAGCTCAAGCAGCACTTGAACGAGAATGGCAGAAAAATTTCGAAGAGTCAAGACAGTTACGAGTGGACAGTTGGAAGGCTTTCCAATCGGGTTCGGGAGTGCAGAAGCAAAAGAAGACGAAAAAGATGAAAGCATTCAAACCTCCGAAAACAAAAGCCGAGTCGCGATAATGAAGTAATTTTTTCTTAAGTTTACGGTCAACAACGGTCACTAGTTTGATTCTATTTTTAATTAACACGACGTTTTTCTAAAATATATCGAGGACAGACTGGTCTTTTTGGCATGCTGACATCGCATCACGTCATCGTGCCAAGATAAGTTATATAAAGTTCGTGATTGATTCATCGTAATGAAACGACAAAGTGTATCAAACGTAAGACAAGTTCCGAAGTGTCGAACGCGTTACTTTGGACAAAATTAAGTGCAAGTATGTGACTAATAAGTATGTGAGCATGTATCCACGAAGATGTGTGAATGATCAAAAATGTGTATATGAATTCAACGAGAGATTACATGCCGTGACTCAAAATATATTGTTTAAATGGGGAGCAATATTTTGATGATTTGCCGTAAGAAATCTCATAGCCTTCCAATAAACTGGAAACCTCTTTTTGTAATTGTTGGATCCCATAGTCTTTTGTATATCATCCGATCCGAGTAGTCAGAATCGGATACGAATTTGTAGTTAGCTTTCAAAAGTATTTTTACGTTATGTATTTACACTATCATTTACGATCAAAGATAAAAGAAACTATTGGAGAAAACTTATGTAAATCAACTTAGGAAATTCAAGTTTCTTATTATATAAAAATGTAATGTTTCAGCTGCATTAAAGTATTAGATTATTAGTTAAATGTTTGAGATTCAAAGTGTGATGAACATTATGAAATGGAAATATCTTCTAAGTGTAAAATAATGCAACAGAAACAAATGTTGATTAAAAAGATGCTGGAATTGTTAAAGAAACTTCAAATCTAATAGTAAACTTGATTGGTAGGCGTAACATATAGAGATTATGTTATCTTTGCACACAAATGAACACTTCAGTTTGTGATATAATAAATGATTTTTCTTTTTCATATATTTGAACTCACTTTTAGTATATTATTGCCCTTTTGTCAAGTATTGTCAAAAATGCGACATTAGAAAATTTATTAATCTAAGTGGAATTATACGTTTCCCAAAAAGATTTGGGCTGATTATATTGTTTGGTAAGTTGTTAGAATATATCCTTTCAAACCTAGTTTTTAAATTGAAAGTGCTCCAAATTAAACATTTAAACTTAGAGCTTCAAATGTTTAAAAACTGTCTTTTTACAATGAAAAAATCTTACGTTTTTATGTTACATATAGTATATCGATATCGGGTCCGCCATTGTGCACGTCTATCGCATTTCTCGTGGTCACGTTTTTCCATCCGGCATCATCCGGCACGTGAACCGAATGTATGACATCCAGCTCTTGGAACGACAAGTGCCTATAAGATCCAAGCTGAAGATCTCTGAATCCCACCTGATTCAGCAACTATCGCTATTGCAGGTAGGAAGAAGGTATCAAGTTTAAACGTTTAAACTAAACACGTCTATCTACCTTCGGGCATGTTCGGCACCTCTCGAAGACGCCCGAATCTAGTTCGCGTCCGTTCTGCGCATGCAACAGGTAGACAGTCTCACCTTCCTTTCAAATTTCGAAGAACCTGAGTGGAACCTGAGTGAACCTCGTGAACCTGGGGAACCTGGCCACGGTTCGTGTCCGTACGTACACATAATTGAAAGTACTTGTTCGGTTCGTTCGTGTAGTACCAGAAAAGATAACACGAGGTTGGTGCGCTCCTCAAGTTGACGAAGAAGAAAAGCGAGAAAAACGAACGAAAAACGAGAAACCCAAGGATTCTGAATAATTCTTTTCTACAGTTAAAGACTAGGTATGAAAAGTTAAATAAAAAAAGCATACATACAATTATTCCCAAGCAAAGTTCAGAATATTGAAGTGTGGGATACAGATGAGAGAAGGGAATTTATAATTGATAAAAATATTTGTGTCTCCAATGTGAGAAAAGAATAAATTTTTTGAGACTCTGATGTCAATGTTGTCAATGCTTGTCAAAAGGAAGTATGTAAACAAGTTATTTGTCTCATCTCAATGATTTCAAGTTGAAAGATATTGTATCAAGAGGAATTCTGTGGTCAATTGAATATATGCATATAGGGAATTTCTGATGGGATGAGGATCGAACTTGTTCAACTGGATTTTATAGTTTTCGAATTCCAAGCTTGTAAAAAACTTGGAAGACGTTGACGTGCGGGTGTGTGACGTGGTTATGTTCAGTGCCGTCTTTGAAGTTTGACATCCAGTTCCTAGTTATGGAAACATTTTTTATGGGAAAAATATTGCAGAGTGAAATTGTAAGTTTTTTTCTATAAAAATTGGGTACAGCTCCGAATATCAAAAGATTTAAGAAGTTTGAGAATATTCAAACATAATGAAAGAATGAGAATTGTGTGGTACCTGGTTTTCAGTCACCATAAGCAAAAGATTATTATTATAGAATAATTATAATTATTTTTTGAATCAGAGATAAAGAATTGATAAACGGTAAATATAAAATATAGTTTTAAAACATGACATAACCTAAGCATTGAAAAAAAGTCAATTTATATTTAATCATATATAATATAATTAGCAAATATTGTCTTTTCGTTCTTTTGTTTTGTCTATAATAGAATACAAGTGTTTATAAATATGAATGTTGATTGATTGTTGCTATTCTTGTGGAGTTATGCATGTGAATATATCATTTCGAATACTAAAATTCTTTGCCATTAAATCACTTCGTAACTCATTTAGTTCTTAAACCGAAAATATTGCTTTTGAAGTAGATTTTTAACATGTAATAGAAAGATCCCTGACACTAAATGTATTCTTGGAATTCATTCCTGGTTTGCCTCAAAAACTGACTTTTGCAATAAATTCTTTATAATAGAGAGTTGATATAATTTGTAGACATTCTAAACTACTTTTATTTAACATTTTTTTAGGTGTCAGAAACGTGTTCACTTTTCAAGTCCTAAATTCTGAATTTCGAATTGCATCCAAATTTGGGGCCTTATGGGGCCCGGATGATGGTGTCTAAAGACGGTACTGAAGCAGGTAAAACGCGCGTGCATGGTAATAGGAAGGGAACAAGAACGTCAGGGGTACGGCGAGTCTCTTTGGTCCACGAAGTCGAAGCAGTCGAAGCTACAGACTGCATTTGGTTTAAATTGGTGCAGGTTGCTACTGATAACGATGATTTGACTATCCCAGTTTTTTCGGGTATTGTCCTGTTCAGAAGCAGGACGAATCTAGCCAGCTTCTTTATGCTAAAAACGTGCATAGATTCGAAATCTGAGAAGATTGCGAAAGGACAAAGTCTTCTGCAAAATCGTGCATACCTGAGAATCTGCACGAGAGACTCTGGCTCTGGCTCTCATTTGACCGTCGTGAACGCATAGCCTTGACTGGCGCCAGCTAGCCTGCCTGATCAACCACATACAACTTACCTACAATACACTCTTTGCAAAACTCGCTCGTATTGTAAATGTAAGTTGGAGGGAGCCTAGGGACCAGTTGGTACCTAATTTTCAGTTACTAAATCCGAGATGAGGATTTGATTCCTGCTAGAACTTCTGAGATGCACGTGCTCGATTTAGGATCTTGAGATTCAAGAGGAAGTACTTATATTCAATGATTTCGCTTTGTTGTGATGAGATGAACTTTGATTTGGAAGTAGATTCTAGAATTTTAAATCGATTCCTGATCAAATTAAATTCTGGACTTTTAATACGCTATTGATTGTGGATGAGTTCGTTGACTGAAATATAATTTTGGGTTTAAAATAGAATTATAATTATTTGCATCGGTTCCTCATTGGATACACTTCTTAATTTAGAGCAGAATTTATAATTCTGAAGGAAGTCTTTTATTAGACTCTTAATTATTTCGCAACTTGAAACAGGTTCTTACTTTGGTGTTAAATTTGGATTTTCTAAGATGCAATCTTCTTCATGGGATCGATGATGAACAACTGGTTTCATTTTGAAAGATTCTGAAAAATAAACTGCCTGTGCATCACATTTGTTCGAAAACCTAAGGTCAAAATTATTTGTAGATATTTTGATAAATTGCAAATTCCTGAATTATTGTTGAATCCGATTCTTCAACCGGTGTCGTGGACAGCATGAGTGAAAGGCCACAATTGTTGCATGCTTTTGACAACTTCCTGGTTTGAAAACAACAATCTTGTCACGTGTGTAGGTTTTCTGCTTGTTATATAATTTTTTTTACTGAAAACAAAACACAAGAGACACAGAGTTACCAATATTTGGAGTGATTGCAATATCAATTTTTAAGTTGCAAATAAAAGAAATTTTAGTTTACTAGGACTTTGCTTTGGAATGATTCTGATTTTTTATATTTATTTAATAAAATCAGACTGATTGAAGTAAAAGAAGTTATTGCTCAAGTTCCAGTGTCGCGAAAACCAAGATTTCAACATAATTTCATTTTGCTAGGTTTGCGGAGCTCGAGAATTCAAATATGTCGAAACGAAGGGAAACTAGACTTTGTGGCTGAATATTGGACGGACAAAAAAATATTGTCGTCCACGACGTAAGATGTCAACAACGGAAGCGGTTCGCATCGCTAACCAGCAGACATCTGCAGAAGAGGAACAGGGGTAAATATTTTTCTTAAACTACTACTCTTTTTTCAAAAAGTAATCTTGATTTAACTTCAACACTTTTCAATTTATTATTTTCGTCAATCACAAACTTATTAATTTTGAAATTTTGAAATCTGGAGGCTACGTCCTTGAGAAAAATGGATAAGTAGATTAAAATAGATAGTAAAGTCGGCCATGAAAATGGATTTGAGATTGTGCGAATTGTAAACCATGTGGCGTCGATTAGTCACATTCACGACTCAATGTCAATGACTGCTTCCCCCAAGCTGACCCTCGTGCGAACCAGGTTCGTCTCTTGGCGTCGTATATCGCAAACCGGCGCTTTCACACGGATGTAAAATATCTACAATATATAAAGTCCCTATCATCTATTCACATATACAATTATACATACTTTTAGAAAGACATATATTTTATATATAATAAGGACACAGAGACACCTGTTTTAATTTCTATAATGTTCGAAAGACACAAACCGTAAGTGTGGAAGCACCTGTCGCGTATACTTGCTATCTACTGTTTTAGAGCAGTTTGGATGCGAATACTTAACGATTATTGTTATATGTATAATATTATAATTAGAGGTCAAGTGTAGCTATCACAAAGCCATAATAATCGATTTCAATTGCTTGTTAACGCTCGAAAAAAATGTTAAATTACAGATATTGGGACGCTATTATCCCCATTTGCCTTTAATTAGCCTAAGTGGTACACGTAAATTTCGAGATAGTTGACAGGAAGAATATATTTCAGAATTATCAGAGAAACGTACCGAAAAATATTTGAATAAAGTAGAATTTAGATTGGTAGCAAACTGGTTTTTGTCCCGACAATTTTAAAGAATAATTCTTTTGAGAAACATATCCAAAGTGAAAAGAAAAAAATGCAAACCACTATTTCAGTATTAAGTTCCAGTAGTTTGCACATATTCAGTGTCTAAAATTGAATTAACTTCTATTTGATTTAATTTATAATTCATCAACAAATGTTTTACAAAATTATAGAAACCATTACTTTCAAAGCATGAGAGGTTTGGTATTTAAATTCACACATATATGCAGAGCGATGAATGCATAAACATGGCACAGTAGATACAAACAGTTTTATGCAGACACGTTACCAGTGATTTATTTAATAGTACTCATTGCACCATTAAAATTCTGAAAGAGAGAGTTATCTTGTAATCTGAAGTCGCTGGACATTTGATTTAATCTTTTACAAATAATTGAAAATTATCTTTTATGCATAGTTTTTATTAAGGGCATTAGACCCAATTGTTAAGCTCAAAATTCAATTCTCCATTTTACTCAACGGAAATTATAGATAAATATTTTTTCGCTCTGTACCGCTAATCTATTTTCAAATATAAGACTGCATATAGAACGAAAATTTAATATTTGTTGAGTAAAATGAAGAAATCGAATTTTTATATTAAAACTTGGTATGAACACCCTTATCAATGGTGTTACACTTTTAATTTTGAATAATTATCTTATTTGCATCTCCACCAGGATTGACGTTAATCACGTTCTGTATTGAAATTAGTTGTGACGTAATAATAATAGTTCAATTTGCACATATCGAATGTGGTCAAACGTGGCACATAGCACATACAATTACGAATTAGCCAGAGGCACAACGAACCTTAAACCCTAAGGTTGAGTAACGGTTCTTCCATTGGTGCATACCTACAGTCTATAGTCTGCCATTGCAATTCTGCCCTGGCGACTGATACTTGTGCCTGAATCATACCCCGTGGCGCGATTATGCACTGAAAAATTGAAAACCTGTCCTAGACTCGAAAGTGGATTAAAGATCAGCATCTTATAGCATCTTTCTATATTCCCGATCATTGACCTCCTATAATTCCATATGGATCCTTTACTTTACCTTTCAAAGTCCTGAAAAATCAATTTCCATATCGTATTATGTAAATTATCCCACTTTTCTTTTTAATATAACACTATTACCAAAGACAGGATGAAGTTATTCAACATTCTGGATAATTATCACTTGAACTTTTTAATACGTAACGATTTGGTTCATATGTGCAGGAAACGGTCGTTTTCATTATATAGTAAGCCATAATATTAACATGCGACAGAAAACGATAATGTCGGTATTATCCGAAGCTTTTCGCTCTTTCCTTCTCGCTTTCTCCTTCTTTGTCCCTACTAACCATCACCTTTGTGTGTAGGCCAATGTTCCCATCGCTTTGGATCGTTTAATTCAATCCTGAGTACATTATTTCAATTTTAATCGAGAGGACATGTATATCCGACATCCGAAGGTTCGGAATTGAAAATTTAAATTAATCTTATATAAAAGGCGATGGAACCTAGAGTTATGCTCAAAATTCCATTCTCTATTTTACTCAAAGAAAATTATAGATAAATATGTTTTCGCTCTACAGCACTAATCTTTTTTCAAATGTAAGATTTCGTACAGAGAGAAAAAATATTTAGTTTCGATACTTTTTCCATAAAACGTAGAATTCAAAATCGAACTTTTAAATTCAATATTTTTGTTTTACTTAAAAAAAATTGAATTAAATATTTTCTCGCTCTTTGTGCATAATTCTAGTTACAAATTAATTAATTCTACAGAGGGAAATAATTCCAATTTTAATATTTGTTAAGTTCAAATTTTTTTTTGAGTAAAATGAATATATTTAATTTTGAATTTAGATTTTGAATTCTTCGTTTTATGGAAAAAGTATCGAAACTAAATATTTTTTCTCTCTGTACGCAGTCTTATATTTGAAAAAAGATTAGTGCTACAGAGCGAAAAAACATTTATCTATAATTTTCGTTGAGTAAAATGGAGAATGGAATTTTGAACTTAACACTTGAGTCCAACGTCCTTAACGAATTTCGAGAAATTGCGAAAGATTTTAAATAATCTTAAAGAAGTTGAAGAGATTTCAAAAAAATTTTATAAAGTTTAAAGAAATTTTACAAATCTAGAGTTGTTGGGGATAGGAATAGGGCTTTCTTTTCTGTCTTCTTTACAGTTGTACATTTATATTCCAAAAGTTATATTTATTTATACCCCTTTCCACAAGAATAATTATAATTTGTTTTTGTTTAGGCATAGATTTGGTTTAAGTAAATGAAACATTTTGATGAGACTTGATTATAATGAACGAAGGTATTTGACCTACTCTCAAGTCCTGATCATTGTGTTGCTGTATGAAAAGGTCGTACGTTAGTGGTCCAGAAGAATCAACATCGAGAACAACTAGGACATGATCAAGAAACTAGACTTAACACACCACAAAAACCAGTTTGGATTGCTAAAATGAGGGCGTAGGAAGAATAACCAATCGATTAATATTAAATCGTAAAATTATCGCGTTTTGTTAGGGTCGGATTTATGGCTCATTAAAACGAAAAATTCTCATATATATTCAGAATATATTAATGAAAAAAATCGAAGTTCTTGAATTAAATAGATAGATAGGGACTTTCGGTAGCTAATTAATAGAAACTATGAATCACATCGTTCATAAATATATAGGTCTTTCTTCCAGAAGTTTACTCGAACGGACATGGGTGTGAATTATAAATTGTACAGGTTTCAGATTAATAGTTACGCTATTATATGTCAACAAACGAGTAACGCTGATAACATTAGTCATATTTCATTGATTAAATTGTAAGCGCTATCGGGCCACTACTCTTGTAATTTCGCAGATAGCATTTATTTGAAATGATAGAAACACAATATCAGTAAAAATAGAAGTATAATAAAATTTTAATTTCTAATAAAACGAATAAAAGTGTAAATTTTTATGAAATATTAGTCAAGTTTTATATTGGATTTGTCACTTTTTCTAAGAAGTATTTTATGGGTAGATTTTACGACTCTTGATATTACATAAAGTATTAGTAGAGAACTCAACTAAACTCAACTTGCCACCAATACATGTCTACAGCTGGTGATTTTAAAGATATTGGTCCATTTCTGATGATATATTCTATCCAATAAGCAGCCGTGTTCATTGGACTCATTGGTCGATCTCGAAAAAGACGTGAATAATATTTTGCAGCTATTCTGTAATTTAAGAAGGATTACAAAAACGCGATTTGATATGAAATTAACAAATGCTGTTATTATTTGTTACCTATACTTTGGATCGGTTAATATTATTCTTAAAGCCTCATCTAGAGATTTTTCGTTGATTTTTTTATAATCTAACTGAATACACATATTCTTTTTTACCAAATTGGCCACGTTTAGGCAGTGGAAAACCAATCATTGGGACACCAAAATAAACAGCTTCCTGAATACTAAGTGCACCGCCTTGAGTTACAAACAAATTAGTGTTATTGTTACCTGAAACATCAACAGACTGATAATTTTTTACATAATACAATTTTTTGTATTAAATTAAACTTATAAAAAGGATATAAGTTCTAAAACCGTATAAGTATTGATTTATTATACTTAAAACAGGAATTTGTGGAATCCAATTCCTATCAATAACGTTTTTCGGAAGTCCTAGTGGAATTTCACGATCCTCTGAAGTTTTCAGTAAAACTCTAACTGGTTGAAGTTTGGCTAACGAAGCGTAAATTGTAAAGATTGTTTGCTTGGGAAGCATTTCTAAGGGTATTGAGGTACCAAGTGAAATGTAAACTACACCGTTTTTACTTTCATCCATCCATTCTTGAAGTTCCTTGAAGAAAAAGGACAATTTTATATTTATCAGGTTTATATTTATTTATGATTGGCTACCTTAGTTAACTTCGTTTTATCTTCTTCTATATGTAATCCTCCTACTTCGACCAAAGCTGGAATTGTTGGTCTAATACCTTGTAATGTGTAGTGCGTATTTACTAAACTCAAAGCTACTCCTTTTTCAAGTTCTCTAATCGATGGTACGTCTTTACCGAAGTATCTCTGAAGTTGTTCCGACTGATTAGTCCCAGTATAGATGAAAAATCGATTTATATCAATATGGCTTTGAACCGTATTTTTCAAACGATCCCAAAATGTTTTAATATCAGATTCTTGTGTCGTAAAAGTTGGATGATAAGCGGTTGATAAAGGATTTCCAATATTTCTGTCGATCCAGGGTAACTCCAAACTAGGCGTGACTGTTGCTAAAGACACATTAAATAAATGTCCCAGAACGTAAAAGCAACTTAATCCCAAGCCCTATAAATAATTATTAAATTATTAATAGTTTATTTCTTGCAACTATCCAGATAAACAATTAAAGAAATTTAAAAAGAATTATATACCTCTGTAATGATGAGATCGTAATTCCTATCTTTCGGAGGATTTGTTATAAACTTTTTTTATCTTTTCGACAGATAACATCTCACAAACTCTGGTTCCATATTCGTGCATAGCAAATCTTATCGTGTCTTCAATCCTGAAAAGAATTTCGTTATCTGGGGTCAATACCTTAATAGGGTGAGGAAAATCTACAGCCTTCAAATTTAAAATTCTCCTGTAATTTTCTGGAGAATCTTTCGGTTCATAGTGTGATATAATATCCACTTGATGTCCTCGTTCAGCTAATCCTTTCATTAGAGCGTCAAAGAAAATATTGTGACTTCTGAGTACTAAAGGAAAGACACCCACAATGCTGTATGTTTCAGCTTCACTTGGGAGTAAATAAATTATTAATATTGCGATGTAGTTCAAATTCATGTTTACTCGACACTAAAGTAAAACTCACTACACTTAAAACTCTTTGTCTTTGATGATAACGTTTTATACAATCTTCGTTTCTTTAAATAAGGATTTGTTGCATAATACACGTTTTTCCAGATATAACAAGTGGTATTCTTGAGAAAATTTGTCTTTTCAAGGAAAACAGCTTTTAACGCTATCCCTGTATCGCTTTTTTAGCTAAATTAACCGTTTAAGTTTTGAAATCCCTCGAAATCCCTTGAAACGTTTTTTATTTTCCTGTGTTCCTTAAAATCTGTTACGCAATTTATACCTATATCTTGAATGTGAAGAAGTTGGGCAAATATTTTCACCTTGGTGGAGATGTGGTTTTTGTAACAATATCAAATGACACTATCAAAAAAAAGTATCTGTGTACACGTAAATGAATTATGGTAACTAAAACATGATTGCAAATTGTTGACATGAGTGCACAAGCTTCCTCATCAGACTTTTCGCGGTAAACTCATTTTTCATGCGCAGGAATCACGACTAAAGAGAGGCGTTTAGCGATGCATACTCAGCTTAATGAGCCGATATAACATATTATTATGCACGATATATTACGCAAGGAAATATTCTGTAATTATACACAGTCTAAAAGGTGACAGAAGCGGAGGTAGCGGAAGAGAGAAAAAGTGTATATGTCGTATATGTTGGGTGCGAGAGAGAGTGAAAGAGAGGCAGAGTATAGTTCGAGATCAGGAATACCTACACTACTATAGTACTTATACGACTTATACCTTGAGACTTGAGTCTGGACTTGAGTCACGGAACGCCCCCGCTAGTCGAACTAAACCGAACTGGAGGAACGAGTGAACCAAGAAACAAGAGATCGAGAGGAGCTCAGTACGAGATCGGTACCAGGTCCCGAAGCCCCGCAGATCGTACCGTTCGACCTATAGCTACTCGACCTATACTCGACAATATATTTTAAAATATCGGTATAAGTTACCAGTATCGATCAATGATCCTAAAGTTAATGATCTCCCGGTTCACTCAATCCTCATGGTGTCTTTGGTTCGGATGTTAGCACCGGAATGAGATAACTGATTGATTAAAGAAACAAAAGATTGTACGTCGTTTACCTTCTTTAGAGATATATTTTCACTTTTCATAAAAGTTTGCCCTTTTTTAAAGTAAGTCATAGGGAAATTTAATCAACAATGCTGTATAAGTTTTGTTTACTGCTTTGTATTCGGAATGATATCTTAAGATAATAATGGTATATTAAGATAGTGCAATATGATAATGTGTGCTCAGAGGATTAGAGGTGAACTGTGCCAGGATTTATGAAGATTGGAGACCAAAGAGCAGTCAGGTTAATTGCTGGAGAAAGTTTAATTCAGTGTCTTGAGATGGTTTTAGATGTGGGTGGAGGGAGTACAGATTCGTGTTGGATTAGATGTTATTTCAGAAGAAGAGGAGGCTTTGAAATTTATGTTATAATCTTTTAGAAACGTGCTTGGTATATACAATAGTGATAAAAAGACAATAGTCCACCTTCTTCTGAAACTAAGAAATAATTTCTGCAAGTTGTAGTTAATTTCAATGATTAATGAGGTAAATTCAGTAACGATTTTAGAAACAAAGGTATTAATTAGGCCAATGAAATGTTGGTTAAATAGACCTTAACAGACATCTTCATCTACAGATTAAGTTTCCTTGTCATGAGAACAAGTCGATCGGTAACTGGACACCAAGGAAAATATTTCTTCAAAACCTCATTGCATTTTTTACCTCTTTTACAAACGACATTCTACCAAACTCAACTCACGTCTTAATTATGTGACGCTTTATATCTTTCCTTATTACTTTTTAAAAATGCTCTCCCAATTTTGGAATATTTTATTGAAGACTGAGACCCAGATCACCCAGATTGAGTGATTACAGCTAAGAGATTCATTTCGGTAAACAGATTTAAAAATTTTCTAATTATGCCAAAATGGTTTTGCGATTGATTGATTTCACCTTAGTTGTTTTTTTCCGCGTGGCTTTCGTTTGATAACCAGGAGTCTCGAGTAAGGTTGTCAACAGTGAGTCATTTGAAGTAATTGATCGCAGAAAAAAGAGAGAAATCGATCGGAAATTCATTGAGATGATTATGTGAACCTTCTGAGCCCTGAAACCGAATTATATTGTTATGTTTACATGTGAATATTATGAATTATATCGTTCTATACGCAAGTCAGGATTGAAAACAATTAATTTGTCCGCTGAAACTTGTAATCCAGTTTGTTGCACCTAGGAACTTGTTTTACTTTGTTTTAATATCTTATTACTAAAATATGGTACTGCTAATTTTATCAGTCTCAACCATTTCATTAGATGATGTAATTTCAACAATTTTTAATCATACGAAATATTTGAGTAAAATTCAGTGAATCTGAAAATTGTTTTTGCTCCAGAGAGTGAATATATTTGATATTCATTAGACTTGAGAACTCTGCATCTTAAACGTGGTTCTAAACACCGAAGTCACCATTAGAGAAAGATCTCTACTCCCCTCCTTACTGCAATCAATGTTCGTCGTGTTTTACCTTCGTTTCACTACCCACTTTTTGACCTATTTAAGTGCCTTCGAAACAATACCTAAGTCAATATCATTCACATTGCGTGTTGGTACCAGGTATGGTACCCGGAAATGGATCTGAGCATTCAGCAATTTTAGCTTGAATGGAATTCAAATTAATAAAATACCCATATCGAATTCCTACTTTTTAAATCTTATATTCTTTGATAAAGAAATTAATTTCAAAACTCTTGCCAAATTAAACCTGTTTGGACATAAAAAGTTCATCCAACTTGAATTTCTCAAATAAAAGTTGAACAGAAAGTGAAGGAATTTTGCTTATCTTCAATTTTACTCTTATTTCCAGAAGACTGAAAACCGATCTCCAGTACCTACGACGACACGGAGCGTTCAAGGCTTCAGGGGAAAATTTGTACCAGGGCCGTAAGTGTGCAAGATGCAGCGCCCCGTTCGGTAGATTTTACAACACTGGGGCCTCATGCCCACGCTGCAAATACCGAGTATGCCGACAATGTCGTGAAATTAGAAACGTTAGTGACAACAACAAAGGCACGATCGGCATCGATTGGCTATGTGCAGTTTGCCATAAGATTGCGTGAGTTGTTCTCCAATGTTCTCCCATGTTCTACAATTTTTTTAAGCTTTTAATAACAAGATATTGCACCTATATATAAGCATAAAATAAGTCCATAAAGCTATTTCCTTCTGGTATCCTTGACTGCAACTCGACAATGACCTAACTTGGTTTTACGACTTTTTCAGAGAACTGCACGCTGTAACTGGCGAATGGATGTTCGAGACCTCGATCACACAACGTACTGTCGGAAGGGAGAATTCTCTATCGCCTCTGGATATTCTAAAACACAGCATACGACGTGCCTGGACCATAAACGGTAATTTATTCCTCTTCTGCTACCAGCTACCGGAAAATCAGTTTTTTCATTCATTAAGATCATTTCCTTTCTCTGTTGGTGGAAGAGATTATGAGATTTAATTCAAAGCAGAACTTGGAGACTAATTTAAAATTAATTTTAATTGAAGGACCTCCAGCTCAATGGCCAGGAGCAAGAAACTCTCCCGAGTTCAGAATCTACCGAAGTCTGCCAATTCGACATCCGGATTTACGGGAAGATGTCGAGGACCCAGATATCTTGGAACCGGCGAAAATCTCCGAGGATTCTATAAACGAGCAACTTACTATCAGCAGAGACGATGGAGTTAAAAAGGATCTCAGCTCTCAAAACATTAGTGATGACAATTCCTCGTCGCGAACGGATCTCAACGAACGTACAAATTTAAAACGAAATGAAAAGATCAACAAACCGAACGAAAAAGGTTCAGTCTCGAAAGCTCGAAAGCAAGATCAATCTACCTTGAGTGGAAAGTCGAAGATTGACGGTTATGAAGGGATCTCTAGTGACCAGGCTTCTCGAGTTTCTTTGCTGAAACCTCCTAGGTTGTTCTCAAAGTTCAACAGCCCAGAGGTAAAACTGGGCGGCAAACATGGGGAGAAGAAATCGAACATTCCTATTTTTAGGAGAAGCTCCAAGGAGTTTGAGGATATCAGAAATCCTCAAGAATCTCCGAAACGGTCTCTGATTCCTCAGAGGTGAGTTTACAATAATTAATTGTGGTAGGAATTTGATTCTTCGAATTAATTACAATGTTCCTATTTTTTTGAATATTTACAGGTACAGAGGAAGTACCGATGACCTGAGAAGAAGCAGAGAAGATATCAGCATCCCGAGTTTCATTCCGAAATTGTTGTCCCCTAGAAACAAAGAAGAGAAGCTGAAACGACAAGATAGCAAGGACGATATTCGTCATATCGCATTAACAAATCGGAGGCCGAAAGAGGAAATTAAACCTTCGACTGGCCAAACCTTTGTCCGAGACGATGTTAAAACCGGAATAAGATTTTTCCGACGTGAAAGTAAAGAGGACGTGGGCAGGGAGAGCGCAACCACTATTACGAACAGCTGCGTGACCAAAGAAAGGCCTTTAAACAAGGAGGAGTCGCAAGAATGGACAAACGAATGCGTGGGTGAGACTACGAGTCGATCAAAATTCAACACAGCTGAGTTCAATTCCACGAGTGATTCAAAAGAAAGCGCGAATAGTGTGTGTATTGTAAGGGAAGATCGGAAAGAGGAAGAAATTAAAAATACTCAAAAGATTCAAAAGATTGAAAAGATCGAGGATAGGAAGGAAGATAGCCACGAGGAAGTTTCCACGAGGAATAAAATGGCTAATGAACTTACACAATCCGAGGATCAACTCGATCAACCCGATCTACAGAAATCTGGTGAGAAAGATGAAGGGATTATTGTTAAGAATACTGAAAAAGATGAATTAGAAAATGAGGAAGGGAAATTCAGAGGGAGAAAATATTTAGGAGATAAGGAGCAAGAAGAGGAAAAAAGTGAGGACACGCCGGATTTTAAGAATCTTAGAGAGACTGTAGAAGAAGCGATTTGTGGTAGTGAAAACAATTATGGAGATGTTGTTCCTCTTAATGTTGCGGATAAAAAAATCATGGAAGGAACGAGTCCTGGAAAAAAGGCAGAGGACTTTCAAGTGGTTAGTTCAAATTATTATACTGTAGATCAGAAATTATTACAAAACTGAGTTTGGAATTCATCAATTCTTAAAAGTTTATTCACTTATTGTTAGTAATATTTTTAATAACTTATTTAAGATACGAAGGAAGTTTTCCAAGGAAGAATTTTCGAATCCAGATGACCCGGATGAGATTTCAAACAGGCGCTGCTCGAGTGTAAGCTCTGAGTTTATAAATATCTTTTTAGATTTTGTGAAGATCTTAATTGTGAAAGTTGTTTAATTGGTTTCGTTTTACAGCATCTTTCGCCAGAAGCAAGTCCTTTAAGTACCAGATCGTCGAGATATAGTCCACGGGAAAGCGAAAGCGAACCAACTCCAGCTTTGCCAAGGAAAACTGGAAGTGGAGATTCATCTTCTGCTTCGCAGAGAATTCGGGATACGATCACAAGGACGAGAAGAGAATCCAATAGTAGCGCAAGGTACGAGAGCAGTGGCAGCGAAAGTGTAAGGTAAATATTAATTGAAATAAATATAAAAAATCAGTGATTCTATGAAAGATAATTTAAGCGCATCTCGAGTCTAGTCGTCCAGTTTTTTTAGGACGAGTAACGAAATCTCTCAAATTTGATTGACTGAATTGGATTATGATTTATTATGATTTTAAATAACTAATTGAATTGATAATGAAGAATACATTCGCAACTTCAGATTAGGAGAACCAGGACTCCATGGATACGCTGATATTGCCAGAAGGGTAAAGTTCTTTGGCGGAAGTGGACTTGGACCTTCAACCGGAGGCTGTGATGAAGTCGTGCAACGAGACAGTGCGACAAGTGCAGGCGAAGACGAACCACACGAAGATGGGCACACACGAGATCCCAACAGAACAGCTCAAGGTTCTTCCCAAAGTAGGGCAATGCTTCGAAGACGTCGTCAATTTGATGCCCAAGGTAATTTTTATCAAATTTCTATCCAGACTTTTTGGTCTCAATTAAATCTTTTTAAATTTCAACCGATCCAAAAAATTAAGGGATTTTTATATATTTAAATTCAGTTTCCCTTTGATAGATTGAGTCAACACTCATTAATAATCGCTTATCTCAAAAGAAATTACGTGTACGTTTATTTATCAATAAATACCTGATACAAAGGTATCGTCACGCGGAATTCTAGTCCGATATCTAGGCTCATCGATTATAGAAGCCTTTTTTTCTGCTCCGAAAACTTTTACAGTCCGTCTGGTGTTCAGTAGTGTCGTGAACCAGTAAGTCAATTCCATCTCATCATCATGAAAAATATTAGTAAATCGGTTCTAGTGATTTTTTCCAAGTGGTTTCTGTAATAGAAATAGGGGATATTAGATAAAAATATAAAAGTAAAAAAAAGAGAAGAAAATGGAAGGGAGAAGGGTCTTGCAACTTTTCGCGACTTTTATGATCGCCCTCTATTTCTTATTGTTTTACGCAGGAGCTTGTGTCGTTTTGTACTTTTTATGGACAAATTGACAGCAATAAACTCTAATCGCATTTATCATTATGACTCAGGTAGATAGTGCCTCTTGAAATTACAACTTGATCTTACGCTTATGATTTTATTATTTTTTATTATTTTATCATTTATTGTTATTTCTGTAGGCTTTGAAGTGCCAATTTGAGAGACATTGATTTTAAGAACTTATATTACAAAGAACAAGTTTTGAATCCTTAAGATTTTCACAAATTTTGAAAGATTGAATTGCTAGAAATTTAATTACATATGAATGTAATTAATTGTGTGTAAAATGAAGCTATAGTTGTTGTTCTCTATAGTGGGATCATAAAAGCCAAACTAGTGTGCAAGTTGAGGTGAAGCGAAGCAAAGCAAAGTTAACAAAGCGGGGTAAAGGGAACTTACACTGTTGTATACATATAATAGTGTAACAACGTCCTCTGTTTCGTTCTACAGTCCGCTCACCTGCCTTATATACTAGGTGGCAAGAAAGAGCTTATTCATGAAACCAGTTAAAGCACTTCTCACAAATTTATCGATATAGAACGATGAGTAGAAAGAAAAATTAAATCAAAACAAAAATAAGATATAATTTAGAGATACCTTTAAGAGATAGTCTTTATCGATCAATCTTAAAGGGATAATTAGTGGTTTGCTCTCCAAGTCCAATGCATAGGGTGCAAAATCAGTTAGTATAAGGATCAAGATTGGATTCACATGATTGATTCTGATCGACTCTGTTTCCTTTATTAATTATTAGTCCTTTAGGTTCCTCTTTTTTGATAGATATTAATTTGATTATTTATCGTCTTTCAAAGAAACTAGGGAACCTTGAAGAAAATGATAAACTTTGTTACAATCCTTATTTATCGTTAATTAAAATCATTTAAGTTTTTCGAACTTTCATTGTTTTGTGTATATCCTGTCTTACATTATGCTTTCCTCCTTCGATCACTTATTTTTTTTACTACCACCCTTCGCATCCGGAATAAACAGTTGCGGAGAGTGAAGCAGTGCAATTAAATACTTGCTTTGAAGAGGCTGGGCTCTTGCGTAGGAATCTCTCGTAAACAACGATTTTTATATGTAAAATACTTTTTAGAAAACCTCATCTAAACTCTATAATTATTATGAAATTTTGTTAACTTTAAACTCCAATATTTAAAGTTAAAGATTAATTAAATATAATTTGAGTGCTTAATTTGACGCTTTATTTATTTATCAGTTTCATATTTTTTCATAAACTAAAATGTCATGTCTCTAATGAATATCTGTGGTTGATAAATATTACCTGTCAACATCTTTACAAGCCTTTGATTAACTTTCTTATTAGTGAAAATACTGGTGCTGAACTGAGAAAAAAATCTGTCAGGTTTAATTGTATAAGTACAAGGAAACATTAAATGTAAGGTGTTGACCTAGTTTTCTACACAAAGTACGATTAAATATTATAAAATGATTGGCAACTGGTTTTATGGTTCATTAATGTTTTTGCCGTCTCGATATTTTTAAGGCAATGTAATCCTTCGAAGTCAGATAAATTAAAATTACAAATTCCACTTTAAATCTTTTATTTTCAAAATGGGCAGGTTTTTAATTGGATTTGCAATTTATAATTGAAACATTCAAGATTGGAAGTGAAAGGGCTTGATTTTAAAACATTTTCTTTTGAAAACTTTCCATTTCAAACGTTTGTTGAATTTTTATGAATTCTTTTAGATTCTGAAGGTCATTAAAAGTGTTAAAAGATTGAAATCGAATTTAACTGGCATCCAATGAAGAATTTATTAATTCTAAATTGGTGAAAAGCACAAAAAAGGAAGACTACAATACGTAATAATTTTTTATTCTTTGTTAGGAAACACTGACAATGAGTCAAAATCGATCTGAAACAGTTTTTAGTGGTCATGTTCTCAGTTGGAGTCATTATTCCCAGAGTTGCTTCATGGTTGGCTTCCCTCTGGCCACCTTGTACGTGGTTTTAATGCACTATACAGCTCAACCTATAGGTCGTGTTTCGTCGTTCATAGTAACATCAACGACGCTACAGGATTCAGGTGTGTTCAGGTGTGCCCCGAAGCATGGAGCAGCAACAGCAACGCTCAGTTTAGCTGTGGTAGCCCACGCGAATTGGTGGCTATTGTGGGCTTGTGGGCAGTGCACATATGAATATACCAATCAACCCTACCACGGCTTTACCAACAAGAGACAACGAAAAAATTGCCTTCTCGGTGCAAGTCTTTTATGAGAAAACGGCAAACCGGCCTCAGACTTGACGCGAATCACCGGTTTTACTTCAAACCCACATTTGCTCCGACTTTTCAAAATCCAACCTGGCCACAAACAACATTTCAGAAAAGTTGGCAAGCAATTTTTAAATGAAAATATTCCTTGGTGACACGATTGATAAATAAGTGCCTGAATTTAGTGTTTCAATCGAAAACTGAACCTGATACTAAAAGTGAGAATTTTTGTTATAGTGTTTTAAAATTGGGGTTGATAGAGTGAAATTGCAAAATTTAGATCTTCGAGTGCAGTTATTATTCGGATTAGGAGATGCTTCATTAAGCTACTTTAGATTATTTAGAGAAATAACTTAAATTTTTATGCTTCATTGGTCAACAAAGGAAGATACAAATTTCACTTTTTAATCATTTTCCGAACCACTCAACCTACCATGAAATATTTAAACATTTCAGTGGGTGTGTTCTATCTTCTTTGTTCGCCCACATTGTCAAAGTTTCACTAAATAGTTATAATTCTAACCCACTATAGTGAAACACTTTTTCAACTTTCTAAAAAAAGTTTGACAATTTGTTTACAACTCGCGAGGACTGGACTGGGAAAATATATACCTAATTAATTTTTAGATTCTCGTTCTTATCACAACTTCCATTTTTTTCTTTACTTATTCTGGTGAGAAAATGGTGTTGCAGACAAAGTCTATAGAATATTTTATACACGTGGTTCGTGCCATTGACCAGGTAATTCATTAGCGCGTAAAAGCAAGTGCACCTTCTAGCGTGACGCGACTATCTTTACTTTGAAAAAAACAAATTATGATACTCACTATGCATTAAAAAGGGATATAAAACATGAGAATAATACTGAAATTATCGGATACTTTTATATTTAAAGAAAATATGAGAAGTCTGTAGATATATTTTAAACTAAACTATTTTTCAGGATCACGTCGCAGAGGGAGATCTCATGCCAGAACCTGCTGTGGCGACGAATTACAGAATCTCCAGACATTACATGTAATTGGTCGGGGTGGGGGGCGACAAACGAGCCCCCCAGACCCAGGTACTCAGGGTCAGACCGGAGCCTATGGTCAATCTCATACCCAGGATTCACTGGTCGACTACCGCCGTCTCGTTTTCATCAGTTCCGATTCATCTTCCGGTCGGGAAGAAGATGACGCCGACAGCAGTTGCTCCGGTTCCTCTTATTTAAATGGTCTACCTCGTGGTGGACATGCCCAAGGTCTCGAAGACTGCGACTGGGATTATTTCGAAAGTGGGACACTTCCTCTGCCTTCAGGAATTCCTCTCGCTTTAAACACCAGCATTGGAACTAATAACTTTGTTTCTGGAGATTGGAGCTGTTGTCCTGGTCGAGGCTCATCTTCTTGCCAGGTAATAAAATTCCCAATCTCTTTATCCACCGATTTTCTCTCTTCAACACCACTGCTTTTTTTAGATATGATCTTCTCCTAAAAGACTTTAAAAAAATATTTTGAAATCACTTATAATCTTTTTGTTCATTTTATACCCTTTAAAATTATTCAAACTACCAGTTTATAGAAGCAGTTTTCATGACAGAATTGTTTTTGAGACTAAAATCAGATTATTGGAGATTAGTATAAATTGTTGTCCAAGAATAAGATTTGATTAGAGCTATTGTAAATTTCTAGTCGAGATGTTATACTTAATAGCCCCTCGTTACTTAACGAAATCGTTGTTTCCGATATAAAACGTAGAACAATAAGTAGACTGTATCTAACTCGCTCGTTTGCTTTTATTGCTTATCAGGCTTGCGGAGGATCTCGAGGAGCGAACGTACTTCCAGTCCCGGTGCCGATTCCAGTTCCTGTGCCGTATCCAGTACCAGTACCTGCGGCTCTTTGGACGAGTGACTTGGCCGCGGCGTCGATGATCAGTCGCGATTCTGCTTTGGAAGGAACTTTAAGATTGAGAGGCGATCCATCGGCACCCTGGTTTGCCTGGCATCCTAGGTTCAACCAATCTCTTCATGGGAATCGCCTCGATCCACGACTAGCTTCCTTTGACCCTGCATCCTTCGGTTTCCGACCAGAGCAAATTTCCTCAAGATTTTTTGAAACTACAGTTGAACCAGATTCAATCGCAGGAAGCTCTGCTCTTCTCGTACCTCCTGTTGTTATTCACGAAAGCAAAGAGGATCTCGAAAAGTCTGAAGGAAAAGAATCTGAATCTGGTGAACAAGAGCTAAAAACTGAGACTAAAAAGGAAGAAGAAGAAGAAAAGAGTGAAGACAATAATAGTGAAGAAGATAGAAACGAAAAGAATAAAGATAGAGAGAGGATGTATCGACATTCGAGAGGAGACTCTGGAAGTTCCTCGGGTCGATCTTCCGCTGATAGTAGCGATCTTGAGGATTCTGCTTCGCACAGATTTTCTCGAGTGTTTGTTGTTAATGATGATTCTCTTACAAGTGATAATGATATCGAAGACAATGAGGATTCTGATTCAGCTGAGGGTGGAGTCACTCTGAAGAGGGTCTCAGCTCTTCCTGAAGAGGAGCCTGTTATTCTTAGGTGTGTGAGATTATTAAATGAAGATGCAGAAAAGGAGAGCGAAATTAAAGAAGAAGAGAAAGATTCTGAATCTGAAAAAGATCTCAATAAAGAAAAGTACTGGCTTGTGGAAGATTCGCCCAAAATCAGAAAAGAATTCATGTATACGAAGGAAGCTTACGTTGCAGATTCGAAAGATTGCATGGATTGTAGAATTGAGTTGAAGTCTATTAAAAGCCTTGATCCGGAGAGTTTTGAGACGAAATATCAAGAGGAAAGTAATGATCATTTGATGATTGGGGAACTCTCGAGCGATGATGATGATGATAATGAGGATGAGGTATCAATAGAGGGGGAGTTAAGGGAAGAATTAAAAGAAGAGGTTCTATTAATTCCCGATTCCCTGGAGCTTTCTCAAAATCTAGAAACTATCGAATTCCAAGCTTCGACGCCCATTACTGATACGAAAGAAATCAAGAGTCAGAACGCAGTATCTAATCCGGGTCAGAAACCCCTCGGGGATTCGACAACAGATAGTTCAACTAGCGAGATCAACACGACCGGAAGCGAGGTGAGCAGTGATGAATTGCACGAGTACGAACTTACACCTGTGCGTTTCGGATTAGGTGATAAGAGTTCCCTGCCTCGTAAATTGAATCAAGCTGGAGAGGAAACTCAAAAAAGAGAGCCTTCGGATATTACGGAAGAAGTTAATAATGAGGGTGAAAATGATGAAGGCAGTCGGAAGATGAATGATATAATATCAAGCAAGATCTTAGAGATCTTCAAAAGCGTGGATGATACAATAGATGTCGCGGTATCGGTGACGCATGACGAAAGTGAGCCGGTGAGAGGTGAACCGGCAGGCGCACGACAGGTGGGAGACGATGATAGTGGGGGTGCTGTTGGAATCGAGCGGGGAGCGCGGTTTCGTTCAGTCGAGCGACGCCCGCCCACTCGAAAGGAGAATGGCTTCCCTCCTGCGAGAGACAACGCGAGAGACGTGCAAAACTTTCCCCCGAACAACAAATACCGGAGCCTCGTGATGATCACGCAAGGCACTTATCAACCCGTCAGTGTCATCACCTCGGACACGACGACGCTCCTCCAGCCAGATGAAGTTGCCCCAGCGACTGCCCAGGGCTTGGCCGGCTACTTCCAGCTGGCACTTGAGGCCGCATCCGAACCTCGAAGAGCCAATGGCCAGGGTCCGCGAAAACCTCTGATGGTGAAGCGCCTCGTGAGCGCGCAGCAAGAGCCAGAAGTGGATAGTGGTTTGAGTGTCGGGAGTGCGAGTGAAAACGAAGAGGTGCAATCTGTGAAAAGTGTTAAATCGGTTGTCAATAACCAAGGATGTTTGAAAAGTGGTGAGGATTCTAAAACTAGTGAACCGGTAGCGAGAACAAGGGGATCGAATTCACAGTCAAGTGATGAGAATTCACAATCTGGGGTTGTCATTTTGGAGGAAGGACTCGCGGATGATGATTCCTGGGTGGAGGAAGTCTCGCATGATGAAGATGAGCAGAGTGCCACAACAGCAACAGAGGAGAGTTCGGAGGATGAGACGAATAATTTAGGAGATAGGGAGGAGGAATTGAGAGGATATCATCGTCAGGCGATAGACTTTACCTTGCACACGATTGTAGAAGAATCGTGTGAGGAGAGTGAAGCTGAGCCAAACTTCACGGCAGGTCAGAGGAAGAGGATGCAGAGGCCTCCTTCGGCTTCGGAGTTGGAGAAATATTTCTTCTTTGGACTTGGAGGAGATGGGAATATAAGTGGTGGGTCAAGAGAAGTGGATAGTCTCTCTGAAACTTCTTCTATCCATTCTGAAGGTTTGGAATCTTTAGGCCAGGAGGAAACTTCGAATACTGGACAGGAAAAGTCCGGAGAGTCGATGAATTCCTCGAGACTTGAAAAGTATTTCCTTTCGGAGTTTCTTGGATTTGATCAAGACAGAAGAGACTCTGATGGATCGGTTGGAAGCGATTCAGAAGGAAGACCCAGTCCCGAAGCTCAGAGAAGGAAAAGATTAGTGCGAGCAAGAGGAACTGGAAGATCTCATAGTTCCTCGCTTGATAATCTTCTTGCTTTGGCACAAAACTCCCAGAATCCAAGTTCACAAAATTCTTTACAGGATTTGAGTTTAGGACAAGATGGACAGGAAACACAGTCTGAGGGATCTTCTACAGAGACTGATGGTATCGATGAAGGTCAACCAGCTTTTGGTACCGATGGCCAATTTGATACTGTCAAGAGGAAGAAGAAAAAGCCGAGGAATTTGGGAACTCAGAGCCCAAGAGTTCCTGAGGATAGAAATAAAACTCCAGAACCGAGTTTGATTACGGAGGTTCCCGAAGGTGAGATGGAGGTAATGAACTCTGATGACGAAAGGGCAAAGACTCCTCAACCGGAGAACGTAAATTTTTTATCATCCAATTTATCCTCCCAAGATGCTCAAAATTCGATAGACTCGAGGTCCAAACAACAATCGAGAGATTCTGGATTTGTTGGTAGTTGTGATGACCTTCTTCAACATCAGAAATCCACCACGGATGGCCAAACACCAGAGGTCCATCAGTTGACCTCGAAAGATCGCAGCAGACTTGATGAAAGTCATCGAATACGGGAGAAAATCAACGCGGCGAAAGTTGACCTTCCGTTTGATCAGACCTTACCACCTTTGGCGAATGCTTCGCTCTCGAGAAAAGATAGCTTCAACAATTGGTCGAGTGATGAAGAAACGAATCTCATGATGTCCAAAATGAGACAGTTTTTCAAAACAATGGTCGCTAATTCGAACGGACAGGGACCAGCACCTAGCAATGCTTCTAGTGCTGCATCTCCAGCCCCAAGTCCGAGATTATCTGGCTACTCCTCGAAAATTAGACACTGTTCTCAAAACCGCACGAAGCCTCCTCAGCTCGTGTACTTCGAGAACGAGTTAACAAGACTGATGAAAACAGTACCTGGAATCAGAGACGAGCAGGTGAGGGAGATCGTGGAGTATCTCAGTTCTGAAGACACGTGGTCGGATTCGTATGACAGTTCGGATTACACAAGTTCAGATTTGGAAGGAGCTGCAGGAGGACGTCGCTCGGCTCTGCAGGAACAAATCTCCCAGAGTTGTCAGCAGATCATCAGCAAATTTGATACAAATTCAGGAGATCCGTTTGAAAAAGATAGAAATGACAAAATGCCAACAACCCAACCTTGTTTAGGAAGAGACACTGCTTTTGTTTACCAGAAATTGGTACAAAGTTTCACGAAAATGGCTGGAGACACTAGTTCGGATGCAAGTTCGACTCCTCATAGTAGCCCACCTTTGATTGCGAAAGTTATGCACCATATTGGAAGTAGATTGGTTGCTCTGATGCATGAAGTTTCAGAAGGTGGATCCACTGTGCAACCTCATGCTTCTTGGAGAAGGTACTCTCAACATCACAGGACTCCATCTTCTGCTTCTACAACCGAAGATGACGATTCTACATCTGATTCAACGCACACACCTTCATCACAGCTTCCAAGATCAAAGTCTCATGATCCGTTATTGTTGATAAATGGGCATCCGAATCCGAATACTGGACAGGAAGGCGAGGAGAGAGAAGCGAGTGATTATGAGAGGTTCTCGTGGAGAGGAAGCTTTGAGTCTGCTTTGATGGCTGCGGATTCTAGGACTAAATTGAGTTTGTTGGCTTGTTCGGGGGATGTTAGCGCCAGTGCTAGTGCTAGTGCTTTGGCAATGGCTGCCAAACGTCGAAGTGCTGGAGATTTGTTGTTTAATCCTAAGAGTTTCTCCAGAGAACAACTGGATAGAGTTAGAAGTTGTGGATCTATTGGTGGTGGCACTGGAGGAGTTGGTGGAGTTTGCAGTGGTTCTATCGAGGAGAAAATCTGGAGCAACAGAAGAAGATCATCAGTTCCGGATGCCAACACAAGGGGAGAATCAGGTATGATTTAAATTAATTCATAATGTACACTATTTTTCATATTTGTCATCAATTTCCTCTTTTTTAGAAACAATTCTGACTAGCCTGATTATAAATAAATTTAATGATATTTACGTCAACCAAGGAAACTGTTTTGTGTTCAATAATGAAACATCAAACAAATTATATAACACAGACCACCTTAGAAAGTGCACTTTAAAAATAATGACCAGTATGCTAATAAGGGTAAAACGTAATTAACTTAAAGTATTATCGATTTGAGAGGAAAAATGAAATAAAGTAATACGAGCCTTGTGCGTAGTTTCAAATTTAATCTCAATGATTAAAAAGTTTGTACCACCCTGTGGGATATCACTAGATACTAGAATCTATATGATCTAATTAATGAACTAATTAAAGTTCTACCTTGGTAATAATTATAAATTATTTAATGTCTGTGCACTAATTAGGTGTTTTCAGTGACTTGTTTGAATTTGCATTTATCATCTGATGCTAATTTAGCAATAGAAATTTGATAAGAAAAAGAAACGATACATTTCAAACGATGAATTTTATAGCTACTTAGAAATTAATTATGAAACATTTTGGTCACTAAGATATTTTTTGTGCTCATTTTATTGTACTGTAAAGACTAATCTATCTAAATGATCTGGATTTTTTTTATTTAAAGGCAATAGTGGGTCGAATGCAATAATCGGTTTGAATATTTTTCACATTAATAATTATGTAAATTATAGTTAATGGGATAAATCACACCAGATATATTTTAGAAAGGTAGAATAGCTGAGACATTCTTTAACATCGAAACATTCTGAAGTCTTGAGAAAATTTGTTTTGATAGAAAGAAAACATAACTTGCTCGTTCAATTCTACATATTTAAATTCTTAAGTTTCAATGCTTCAAGTTTAGAATTAATATTTATATTATTCCTAATTGAATTTTCTGAGAAGCGTAATTCTAGCTTCGTTTATTAAATTATACTCTCATACTTTTATCTCAGGGTCTCATATTTTTACTTATTTTAGGAGCGTCCGCTGGGGATGACGATACGGAAGACGAATTGGAATATGGTGGAGATTCAAGAGCCACCACACTTCCCAGAGGAATGCAAGCTGCTGCTGCGGCTGCTACAGCAGCCACAAATTCATTACCACGATTACCAGCTTCTACAATTTCCGTCGGCCAGACCTCGAATTCTCCTATGCACAAAGCTCACAGCGTTTATCATTTTCTGCCCCAGCATAGTGGTGTTAAATCAGCTAGATATCGGCCCCCTGGTTTCGCCAGAAACAGCGGCGCCGTGGGAGCTTCCGGTCCTAAAAGAGCAGTTAGTGCACCAGGTCTTCAACTCACTGGGACTCAATCCTCATCTTCCAAACGAGAAACCTCCAGGTCTAGAAGACAACAAGCAATTTCCATCACCAGTGGTGAGCAATTAATTAATTTATTTTTTTATTTTTTTATTAAGACAACGGGCCAATATACTTTTGATATAAAGTATGATTATGAGATTAAATTATGAATTTTAGAAAATGATTATGGAATAACTAGAAAGTTATGGTAAATAAATGAATGTAATATTTAAGGTGGAAAAGATAAGGAGACAGATCATAATTTTTCTTTGACTGTTTCCGTGAGAATAACGGGATATATAGGATGTTATGGATTACTGATTCCACGCTCGATTAAATAGTTAAGCGATAACAAAAAAAATGATTAGTGTCAAGTGAGATCATTCGATTACATATTATATTGTCCCACAGGGCAATTTTCTTTTTCCTCCATGAATTCTCAAGTAGAAAGTAATTTCATTCGAAAGCACAGAGACTGTCCCGTTTCCTGAATATAGACTCCCACCTATCTGTCTTTCTCTAGCTTTATTCACGAGAAGAGAATCAATAAAACCGCGTAACGATATCCGAGTCATGAGTACGCGCATGGACAGCATGTAAATTAAAGATATTAATTTACTTGATTATCTGATAGTCGGAGATAAACAAGGTAGCTGGAATTGAATTGAATAATGAAAAACATACGTGGAAGTTCTTACACTCTGAATTCATTTTAATTCCTGAAATTAAGAAGGTAGTGTCAGAGTAAAGCTAGTTAAATTCAACTTGATTAAATTGATTATTCAAGTGAGTAATTATGACCTCAACTGGAAATTCTCCTTATCTACTTTGAATAATTCAATTTCTAATTCATAGAAAATAGTTAGTCGGTGAATATTTTCATTTGATTCCAAATAAAAGAATTATTCAAAATCCTACGAATTTTGTAGTTTAAACTTTTAAAGAGCATGATTCGTTTTCGAATCAGAAAGAGTTCTCATCACATAATAAGTGCCGCAATCAAAGATACATAAATATTGTGAAATGTTCATTGTTCTCAGAATCCCAATGGATTTTAACTTGTAATATCCGGTAATACGCAATAACCAATTGAATCATACTGTTTTCGAATAAACTCTCCTTCCGCAATGATTTGCAAACTCTGCTAAGTTCTTTTCCAGATAATGGTGTTAAATTTTAAATAATGTTATATTAACTTCAAAATACTTGGACTTATGATCCGGTTTGATTATGCTGATCGGTTCTGGGATAAAAGGCAGATTTCCAAGTTGTTTTTGCTATTTAGCATATATATAATTTGATCTATGGTCTGTTATGGCAGTCGTAATATTCGTTCAATGCTCACTGAGTTAATCAACCGCTTTCGCAAGGCGACGGAGGTTTCAGTGATCGATGAGAAATTTTGTTACCGATCTAGTTTTCTCTATTCGCCACCAAGAATATCGCTACAATTTTACTTTAACTTCACAAACTCCAATGGTTAAGCAAAACTACTCTGTTCAAGATTTATCGATCCAATTTCTGTGGTTTATTCGTGATTTTCATTTCATCGTTTCTAGAACTCAATCGAGATCATGATTTCTAATCAGGGAATGAGCAAATTCGGATTATTTAACGAGATCGTGACTTGAAAAATAATTAAAAGATTAAAACGGTGGAATTGTGGAGCAAAAATTCTGGTCGCAAAAGTACTACATTTACTTAAGTCTTCCCAAATTTCAAATATTTTTTTCTGATCTGTGTTGAAGATTCTTCAAATGTTAAATTTTAAATGAATCGAAAAGTATACATAAAATGTGAATAAACCGTGGGAGTGAAATCAGGTTTTTTTTTTGGTTTTTGCGGAATTTATTTAATAAATGACATTGGAGATGTTTCCACCCACGATAATATCCAAAACCGAGGATGTTTGCTTAGTGAGTAATATTTTTTGCCCTGGTCCAGAAAAAAAGTTTTATCTGACTCGGAAGCGAGTCCTGTCGATCAATAATCAGAGTATAGAAACATCTATGGGAAAGCCCTCTGCAAACTCTTGCCAAGCTCGTTTTCTAGAAAATATTAAATATATTTCTATAGTGAAATTTTAATAGTTGATCTTAAATAGTAATTTCACTCTGTAATAATTTCAAGACTGTAATTAGAGCTGATTATTTTAATCGGTTACTTAGTCCATATTTAGCGAGCAGAACGGTAAAACTTGACCATATACTTCTTAATTGTACGATTTAAAGATCAGCAAAAGAGTTCGTTAAGTGTATTATGAATACTTCAGTCAGAATCAGTAATTATCGTGACTTTCATGGAAGAGTGAACCCAAAGAATAAAGGAGTCACTAAAGACTATCATAGAAAAATTTCTTCAAAAGCAGATCTTGTCTTGGTCTTCTAAAGACGTTGCCCCCAAAAGAAATGAAAAGAATTAAGAAGTAAAAGGTCATAAGCTTCCGTGAGAAAATTGTAGCATGTTTTGAGTGAAAGTTTTTTAAGATCATCATGATGAAATCAATTTAATCGATCTCTTCCTTGTCTATTTTAGAATATAATCAAAATTGAATTTCTATATTGAAATGGGCTTAGTAAGCTAAAAAAAGATGACAATGAAGTTTTTTTTTAGACTGAAGACTTTTAGAAACTTACTTATTTGAAGACTTTCATTTTTTTTAACTTTTTTTTTTTATAAACAAAGAGCTTCTAGATTCTATTGTTCTTCTTCTTTCAATAGTTTCTTCATATTCATATCTTAATACATCTCTAAGCTTTATGCATTATAATTCTGAGTAACTCAGGGACACGTTCGAACCAACTCACCGTCTCTTCCTGAATACCTATTATATCCGCTAGCAAAAAAACACATTTCCTTTTAGTGCTTGTATTTCTAATCCGACGTTAAACTCCAGTAGCTTCAGAAAATCTTTTCCTGTTTTCAAAACGGTGTAGAAACTTTAACTGTACAGTTACAAGTCCAAGGTGTCTTAGGGATAGTTCATAAATACGTTACCAATCATTGTCAATTATTTCTCTATACTATACAAAGGTTTAAATTTTGATAAATTTTATAAAAATATTTTTCTCAACCAGGAAAAATATGTAAATATGTAAGAATCATTGATTTAATTAAATTCAAGAGCACTTAAACGTATATCCATATTAAATGAATACCATTTATTAAGTTGATTCTAGAATAATGAAATTTGTTCAAGTTTCTAAATTTAAATAAGAATAAAATTAGAGTTGTACCGACATTATATACCGTTTTATACGTGTTCATTGAGCGACGCTTCGGTAATTTCACGTTCGGTCGAGAACCGTTTTCACTCCTAGGCATACGTAAAGAAAAGTAAGAACAAAGGTTTTCAGGAACTTCCCCACGCGATTTCAAACCTCGAGTGTGAAGTCGGAATTACTATGTGCATCTCTGGAAATACTCATCCAATGTAAATAATACTACATAAATCCATTGTGGATTTAGACGTTGAATACATTTCTTTTTAATCATAATAATAATTGTGAGAACGAATAAATGAACAGAAAGGGAAAACACAGAACATAATAAATAAGAAGTGAATTATTTATTTTACGATTCAACTTTTACGGTATATATGGGCCAAGACACAAATAACGGATTAGAAAAACTTTTATCGGTCACCTTGCATATTTGTCCAATTAGAAAATTCTGTTGAACAAATAACAAGGTCCCAACAAATAAGTAAATATACTAAGCTGAAGATAATAACTTTGAAGACTGTAAATCATTTTTACGTTTAAATTACATTAAAATATATTTTCCGAGAAAAATATACTTTTACTTTTATTTCGTTTTGCCTACATAATTAAATTAGTAAAGTCGCTTCAGGGCTTTTGTAGGTCAGCACGCAATATGAATTCGCTTGCAAAATAACTCGAAATTACTTATTTCAGACTATTTTGACCTCTTAGTATTATTAAAAATGCAAACTTGTCAAAAACTCGGATATAATAATAATTGGGAACGGAAATATTAAATAATCAAGGGTATTGGAGCCAAGTTCTAATCTAAAAATTCGATTTCTTCATTTTACTCAGAAAATATTCAATTCTGAAGTTAGATTTTTAATTTTTCATTTTATGCAAAAAGTATCGAAATTAAATATTTTTTCGTTCTGTACGCAGTCTTATATTTGAAAAAAGATTAGTGCTACAGAGCGAAAAAATATTTATCTATAATTTTCTTTGAGTAAAATGGGGAATGGAATTTTGAGCTTAACACTTGGGTCCAACGCCCTTAAAGAATTTTTAGTTCAAATTAGATAGAGAGTGAGAAATAAACAAAATAAGAATAGAAGGTACATAGTTTTCAGTGTTAAAGAAACGATGAGGATAATTAGATCCACGACCGTAATTCATGATAGCGGTATTTTATCGACTTTGTATATTGTACATGGGTTGGTTTTACTTTTTATCACAGAACCAGCACCATTCATTTTCTTTTTATCATGCTTTCTGGGTGTCGCGTGGTTTCTAAACGACACATAATTTAAAGCACAGACAAGAGTAAATGGAGAAAACAAGCAAGTAAATGCAATGAAGCGAAGCCTCAATGGCTTTAGAATGCATGATGCTAAACTTTTTAGACCAAGCATGAAGAACCGTTTCTTCTTGGACACCTGTTCGTGTAGAATGTCGGTGTTTTCTAACTAAGAACTATTTATGGTCTCGGACAATTTCATTCAGAGTGTTAATAATCAGGCTTGAATGGAATTTCTAACATTCCTCTGAGAATTGTTAGTTAGTTCAAATTTTTTTGTTTTTTTTAAAGATTCAAGCCTGAATATCTGGACGTTTCAAATTAAAAATGATGAGAATGTATTATAATAATCTTTGAATCGAATGTACAGAGTACAGAGTCTAATATCGATCCTCGAAGACATCCTCAAGTTTATATATTCATAATAACGTTTGAGTAACTACCTTTAGCTTCAAAATAGAATTTCTACCTACAGCGTGTAAGGAAATGTCAAAGCAATGATGGAAGGTCAGAGACACGAGTTGTACAGATGATTCATGAAGAAACACTAGAACCGGTCGTTGTATTCCATTGGCTTACAGAATTTTATACGTAAATGTAATATAAGAAAAATAAGTTTATTATGAGTCTTGAAAATTCTCCTCTTCGTTCTAACTAGGCATTTCAATATTTCAGAATATTTTTCGACTCCTGAATTTAGAAATGTTTAATACTGAACCCCTTCAAATAAAAATTTTGATATATTTTGATTTTTCTAGAGAATGAAAGGCTTGAGTGATTCTTAGAGAATTGACAGAAGGTGCATTCCGATAGGGATTAGAAGGTAAACAAGCAAACAGGAATTGCTAGTTGTTGGTTGCTACATAGTTTCACTGCCAATTAAGAGGAAAAGAAGTTTGCAAGACTTTCGCGTCTAAGTCACTATGTGTCCCGGATATGCTCTTACACGTGTGCTTCTGTAAAGTTTTACCTAAACAAGAAATTCATTTTCGCTTCTCACTAGGTAAAATGTTTTTTTTATGAACGTGCCCAGCTCTCGACGATCCATGAAGGAAAATTCTTGGGAGACACTACCAGTTTCATAATATCTCAATTGTTTCTCCAAACAAACGAAGAATTTCTGAAATTACTTCCTGTTTACCTTACAAAATTCCAAAACATTTTTTAAGGGTGTTAAGTTCCAATCTAATAACTCGATTTCTTCATTTCTCTTAACAAATATGTGTCTATAATTTTCGTTGAGTAAAATGGAGAATGGAATTTTGAGCTTAACGCTTCGGTCCAACGCTCTTTAATTAAAAACTGGTATTCCAAGGTCATGTATTTGTACTTGAAATTAGCGCTTTTAATTTAAAAACTTGATTTTTCAGAGTGGAGAACTTCTTTATTAAAAATGCTAAACTACCAATGTTTTCAAATTGCGAATCTGAGACATTTATTTATTCCATTGTGCCACTGTGAAGGTATTAGTGTTCTCCCATTCTATTCTTTTGTACTTCCAGTTGCGCCACAAGATACATAGATCGGCCCACATGAATAAATAGAGATTCCAAGAGAAGTCGATCCCATCCACAGAATACCTACTTGAATCTCTACACCTCTCACCTTGACACACATCTCTGTAAATCGTAAAAGTTGTAGTTTATTGTTGGCACGAAAGTAACGATACAGGAGATTACATCCGTCTATTCTTCACTGTCGCTCATCTTTCCAGAATAATACAAAAATCATATTTAGAAATTTAGATATGAATCCTGCAAACGAAACTTCTTTATGATTCGAATTATTCTTAGGAAAACTATGTACCTTCTATTCTTATTTTCTTTATTTCTCACTCTCTATCTAATTTGAATCGCAAATTCTTTAAGGACATTGGACCCAAGTTTTAAGCTTTTACTTTAAAAATATTTGAATTAGAGATTTTCTCGCTCTGTAAGCTTAATTTTAATTAAAAATTGATTACTTCTACTTGGTTCCAACACCCTTGAAAGTTTTAAAAATTGAAATTTAAAATATTTTGAAATGAGAATTCGAAACCAATTTGACTGACAATGAAGGAAACTAGAAAATCAGGACGTTTCAGTGAAGGAAGTTTAAAAATTCAGGGAAATATCAGGATAATTTAAAAATCGAATCATACTGAAAGTGCAAAGCCACCGGAAGAATCTGAAACAAAAGATCCGCACAAGCCTCCAACACTAAAAATTGAACCATAGAAGCAAACTTCACAATTGTATTCAAATGGTTAAAATGTGGTTAAAATAAACGTCAAAATTCCTCAAAAATCTGGAATTTCCATAATATTTTTAATTTCTATTATCCATACTTTTATCGAGCCCGAAGACCTTGAAACAGGCAGAAGCTGTCGTCATCTCGTCTGAAAGCGGAAGCAAAAATCACACTTATCGCAGCCCTCGTTCCGTCTCGCAGATTAGGAAATGGCATTCGAGCACAGGAGCTCTTTAGTGTCAGAAACGTTGCTATTTTTTACACGGCAATCTCGAAAAATCGGTCATCTCCTCTTGCACTTGATAACCAAGGAAATAGAAAATAGAAGAAACTTAACAGAAAACAGAACAAATTTAACTGGTTCAATGGAACTCCTTCCGTTCGAAATAACTCGGTAAAGAGACTTCTGAGTGTTTATAGTGATCATCAATCACAAAAAGTTTAAATCCTGCTTTTTTTGATAACAGAACTTAAGGCATCCGCTTCAAGGATTACGAAATCCTAGATCCTGGACTCAATGATGTCGAGCGGTGCTCGTTATACGACATTCGACCCAACGGACCGTTTTTCCTGGCCCAGTGAAGAAGTGGCGCAACGGCTGACTTCCGCTTGGCTTCTGGAATGCTGTTGCAGCCGCTGTTGCTATCCATGGAAACGTCGTTCATCTCGATACGGCGACAAATCCGGTTCAGTGAATTACACAAAAAAGGATGACAAGAAATTGGAAGGTGCCAAATCTCTTGAACATTTGTCTCGGGATAGTAAATCGGATTCCGAGGAATCTCCTCTCAATTTGGTGAGTGTGAAAAACTACCAGGGCAAAAACGAGAAAGGTGAAGAAGAGAAGATCTTGATCAAGGAAGACTTGGTTGATTCTGATGATGCTGATGATGAAGACAATGAAGAAAATGATGAGAATCAGAAGAATGTAGAAGATAAAAAAGATCAGTCTTCTGAAACAGAAGACGTTAATACGAATTCGGAATTCAAACCCTTTAAAATGTTCAAAAATAAACCAATCTCAAGAAAATACTCCTTGGATATCATCACAAGAAAAAATGAGAACAGACAAATTTTCAGAAAATATTCTTTGGATAATGTGCTGAAAGTTGATAAAACTCTTTTGCAAACTGATGATTATATCGAACCTGATGGTTCACCGGTTTTCAAAAGATGTGTGAGTTTCAGGAATAAAAGTTTCAAATCAAAAAAAGAGGATGAAGGGGCCAAAAGTCTGGTTTTGTTGGAGGAGGAAAAAATCATTTCTGAGAAATCAGAGAAGTCTGAAATGAATGAAAAGAATCAAGATGAGGAAAGAGAGAAAATAAAAAAAGAAGCAGATCAGGAGAAACAGGGTTTATTTGATAGTGACAGTAGCTCTAAATCTGATACAGACTCTGATTCTGATAGTGAAGAGAGTGAGGCAGATTTTGAATTTGCTCCTGAATTTTCATTAGATGATTTTGAATCTTCAAGAAAAGAGGATTTGGAAGTAAGAAATCCTAGAAAAATTAAGAGGCAAGCCAGGAGTGGAATGTTTTCGGTTTTACCAGAAGTTCGAGAAACTGAGGAAGAAGTTGATAGCTCACACGGTATAGGAAATTTATTTTTAAGTACTGTTTCAATTAAATAAAATTGGAACCTATAAATTTGCCATAAAAAATGCGAGAAAACTTTCTTTTCCTTAATTGGCTGAAATAATTAGAATTAATCACAAAGTGACTTTTATAAGACTGTATAATCTAAATTTGCTCTATCTATATGAAAAGAATAATTTTTTCGCTAGAAAGAATCAGAGCGTGGATGACAAACAAGATCTTTGAAGTTCTGTCTTTTCCTTATCAGATTTGAAGCACATACTTTATATTTAATTATAGTTAATTAATATTGATAAATGATACCAATGACTATGTTATTATCGAGCAGATGTTTATAACTACATTTTGATTTGATTGCAGATGATGGAAGCAGTTTATCGGAAGCTTGCAGTACACCTATTATAGGAGCAAAATCGAGAACAATTTCCAGTCATGCGGTAATGGACATGGACGATATTGATCGGAGTCTGCATTCTGGACATCTTGCAACTCGTGCTTCTCTCTCCAGCTTGGGGGTGAGTCCAACTTCCCATCTTCCTTCAAACGAGAGATTAAATTGGATGACATTTAATTCTCTAAAAAATAACGTTAGTAGGACTCTTTTTTCGATGATCTTATCTTAATTTAGAGTTGTAAAAATTTATGAAAAAGACACTTCGAATTCTAAAGGAGAAACTAAGATTTTTAACTAGAAAGTTGATATTTCAAAAGTTTAATTAGGAAACTAAGAAATTATTCTATCTCAACGTTTTTTTAAGATTCAGAGAATTTAAAAACCCTCAATATTAATTCATATTAATAATCGTACAATTTCTCTGTCCTGTGAAGAACTTCCAAAATTGGATACAATATAAAAGATATGGAGAGGCCTATAGATACCTCTTGCACCATAAATGCTTTATGGTAAATTTATTACTCGATCTTGTTCGTAGAGTTGAAACCTTTTAGAGTTCCTTCACCTGTAAAAATAAAGTAATAAACAATAAGTAGAAAGAAACTTTACAATAATAGTGGAAGTATTTTTGATACTCTGGTAGTTTAAACAGTTAAGATGTAGTAATAATTAAGATTGTCCCTGTAATGTGCAATTTTCAAGTATTAAATTTAATTAATATTTTCAGGCAAGATCGGATTCAATGGCATCAGTTTATAGTGGAGCAGGCGAAGGTCGATGGTGTGGTTCAGTAGCCGTTAGAGGAGAAGTCGAATTTTCTCTTCAATACGATTACAAGCAGCTAACTTTCGAAGTTCATGTAACCCAATGTCGAGATTTGGCTCCAGTTGACGTCAAACGCAATCGATCTGATCCGTAAGTTTAACAATCAATTTATCTTTCGCATACCATATGAAGATTTCCATATCAGCCGAGTCTGAATAAAAATGATTAATTAATTCATCAATTTCTAGGTACGTCAAGGTCTACCTTCTGCCCGATAAGTCCAAGAGTGGCAAACGGAAGACGAAAGTCAAAAAACACACCCTCAATCCTGTTTTTGATGAAACTCTTAAGGTAATAAAGTTATTTAATAAATTATTGAATAGTCACCTGAATACTTGTGACAAAATTTTTACCAGTTGAAAATAATTCTTCTGATTTCAGTTCCACATGAGCTTGAATGGTTTGGAAACGAGAACTTTGTGGCTCACTGTCTGGCACTCAGACATGTTTGGACGCAATGATTTCTTAGGTGAAGTTCGGATGCCTCTTGAAAATAAAATATTTGATGATCCCAGACCACAGTGGTATCCACTCCAGGAGCGGGTGAGTTTTCTAGTTTAAAAACTTTCTTATCATTAACTTAATCTCTTTCTTTGTTTGGTTTATTAGTAAAATTCTTATTTCTTTATTTTTCTATTTTGTTAATTGCAGACGGAACCATTCGACGACCCAATCGCTTATAAAGGCGAGGTTATTGTCGGTCTTAAGTTTGTCCCACCAGACCCCGCGCAGCAGGAACGAGAACGTGAAACGGGAACCGATCACCGTGGCAAACCCAGAAAAAACTGGAGTCGAGGAGCTCTTCACGTCCTTGTTAAAGAAGCAAGAAACCTGCAGACACGGGCAAAACATACCGGCTCCTGTGATCCATTTTGCAAGAGGTAAAATTCCTGATCAGTCAATCTCCGAAGACCTCAATCTGTCCTTTTGAAAATTGCTGAAATTTAATTTTATAGGGACTGTTTATAAATTACTTAAGGTTTTTTTTTGAGGTCGCTTGTAGGGGAACTAGAAAGCTCGTACCTTTACTGCTAATCATTTATGCTTATAATTATTAAATTTGAATTTGAATTTTTTTTTTCAGCTACCTTTTGCCAGATAAAGGTCGCTCGGGCAAACAAAAAACTGGAGTGGTGCGTAGATCCGGCGGTTCGCCAGTTTGGAATCATACCTTTATTTACAAAGACGTGAGTCTTCAGGAGTTGGCAGAACGAGGTCTCGAACTCACTGTTTGGGACCACGATCGTATCGCGAGTAACGAGTTCTTAGGTGGCGTGCGATTTAATCTCGGCACCGGTAAGTTTCCTGAGAAAGACAATAACGGTTGTACTAATTACTTTTGTAGTATCGAAAATCTAAAATTAGCACATTAACTCTCCGGAACTTCAACCGCTTACGCTGAAAATGAGTGATAAGACTTTGTCTAAAACTGATAAAACTAACAAAACAAAGAGAAACTTTCAGTAGTTCATGCTCTTAAAATTCTGTAAAGAAAACGGGTTTCTGAACTTACTACTGAAAATAAAAAAATTAATTTTGTCTTTTATCACTTTTAAGCCATTTTTATCTTTTTAACCTTTTGACTGGATTTATTGCTGAATCTAAAATTGGGTTTTTCTTTCTGTTTCAGGTAAGCATTACGGAAAACTAGTCGATTGGATGGACGCAACGGGTCGAGAATTATCTCTCTGGCAAAATATGCTCGAGAGGCCCAATTTCTGGGTAGAAGGCGCAGTCACTCTAAGGCCCCACTTGCACAATCATGGCAAAAATGGCTCTTTCTAGACTCATTTCAAACTTTAACGAAACTTTCGGGCAAGAGTGCATTAATTGTTAATTAGCTAGGGACTGTCAATATTCGGCAAACAAGGCGACTTTTTTTATACTAGAAACGTATTATTTCAAGTTCCTGACAGAATTTTATACGAAAACTAGTGCCTTTCGGATTATTACTCGACCAATCGCGCGATGCCCTGGTATTCTCGACATCATCGACCTCCGGTGAACAAAAAGCGTCTATTGCTTTTTTAAATATCTCTTTTCGATTAATCTCCTTACAATTTTTGAAATAGACACTAAATTGTCAACTTTTTTCATCGGAGACGACTTCATTCTACAAGGGACAATTAATATAAGCCTCGTTCAGGAGATACTACGTCCTTGAACAACGCGATATTTGTGATGTTTTCTTCTATGTATTATGAATAATACGAACTTTTGATAATGGAATACAATGCTACGTGTTTAAGTAGCTGTAGGTGTTTTAATCTAACGGAAAAACCTAGCCATTAGACAATGATTCCGTGTATCGTACGATAAAAATAATAATATTGGATACATATTCTTTAACAATGCACCAAGAGTTTAAATTCAACGACTTTTATAGTATTTTTTATATTAAAATTTTTTTCATACATACATAATCAATAATAAATTACAAAAGCTGTGTTAAAAACGTGCCAATTTTAATAAACTAAACTGTCGAATAGTTACAATTATACGATTCTAGTAGTGTCGTTAAAAGTTTTCCTACAGGTGCATTGTTAGAGAATCTTGGCTAGTGGAATTGCTGTGAAAAGTAGAGAAAATAAAGTAAAGAACCAAATTTAAAAACTGATATATTATCAATTTCACTGGGTTCTTTTCTTTCTTTCTATTTGAGAATTTATACTCTAGATGTAAAAATATTTGTTCGATTTGTTATTCAACGCGGCCAATAGAATTTTGACGGCAATCAATGTGAAAACAAACTGTCCACGCGATTAGATATAATTGGACAGTTTTCTCTCTGAATGAGAAAAACGCATGCTTCCATTATGTACGATATAGTAAAATGTTTTTTATTATACACTTTTGTCTAACCAGAAATGCGAAACGGTGTATTTGAGTTTTTAAATACGCTCGATTTCCGGTAAGAATAGATTTATTTATATATAAAATAGATATATACATATATAATTATTATATATATACATTATACACGCGTTGTATACCTTTTAAACTTAGTAAATCGTCATAAAAAATGACTAATAAGCGAAATATAAGTATTACATAGTACTTTAATTGCAGAACAAAAGAAATGCAAGGCTGAGTCGATAATTAGTACTTAATCTATGTACTTAATGCGTCGAGACCTCGGTTAGGAATGCAATCATCATTGTATTAGAATATTAGGTAGACCCATTTATAAATAGTTGATCCACATGAATTATGCGTGAGATACTAATTATCCTTACAAACGGAGTGATCGTCATAAACGAAAACTGCCTTCAATGAATTTTTCTCGCGTGACGACTTTGATATGTCAATTTTATTGCGGCATGCTGTACGATTTTTATTGAAAATATCAGAAAATATGTCGTACGTACGTTCAATCGGAATTGTTGCTCGTTATTTGTACCAAATCATCAAAGTTTTTATGCGATGTCATACTATACATTCCTTATTATTGTATAAAAGATGGAATAAGATTTTTATTTATATTCCATGTATCGATGTACATGAAAATAAATCTTTTGTACCTTTACTCAGTGATCGATTTGAGAGTCTTTCGTTGATCCATTTCAGTCTATTAGTTACATTATGCATAGAGAAATTATTAAAAATTATAACAAGAGATAAAACTTCGAAGTAAAAATCAATGTCGTTAAAAACTGAACAGTCTTGGAAACTTTAGAGATCGTTGTTTGAAATAAAACGATTGCCTTCCGAGTTTTTGCCAGAGTAACGATACCTGCATTTTCCATAAGCTCCTAAAAGAGAAAATATTAAGTATATAATTTTTCGTTGACAGAGAATCTCAGTGGTATTTTTAATTGTTTTAAAAATTACCTTTGTGATCTTGTGGACCACGAGTTGTTCGTGGCAAAGGAGTGTAAGTAATGCTAAAAATTCCTTCGTCGAACTCACCAACCGTTGGGGTTACAAAAATATCTGGCGAAGAAGGACGATCTGGCAATTTTACTGTTTTCAGATATCGTCCTCGATTTTGAGCTTCAATTCTTTCCTGGCAACTTACAGGCCGGGAGTCCAAAAATTTTAGTGTTTTAGGCAAAGTGTATATTGCGTACAATCTGTAACGTTCGTAATCGTCTTCGTCATTTAACATTGGATCTGTGAGTTGATCAGGACAGCCAGGATTTCCAAGAAGGCTAACATATACTATTTTTGGACAAGATTCTTGTATTCTTTGTAAAACGCTGTATATATCTGAAAACTGAAATTTTAGTTTTGAAAGATGATCCTATATTCTTAATGTATATCAGAAGTTTTGAACGATATTTCCTTTATAAGTCCCATTAATATGACCCATTATTCTAATTAATTTTCAGATAAAACTGCTAAAAATTAAAGATATTTTTTAAAATCAAAACTTAAAAAAAGAGGTGAAACTAACGGTCTCCATATACATATATAGTTTCAGTATTATCCATTACGGAATAATAATTGTCTAAAATCATATATGTATATAGGGTCAATGACACATGCTGAATGTCGTAACACTTTTTAAAACCTCATTTTTAAATAACGCCAGTTTCTTTTATGCTGATAAACAAATTGACAAATTCAAACAAATACATATTTTTCCCGCCATAAAATCCCACCAGCAAATTCATATATATATATATATATATATGTCTATTATCATATACAAATACATAATTATACCTTATTATTGTTGAGGCTGATTGTTGACAGTTGGGGCATCAGTGGTAGAGTTTTTAAATCCTTGAGTTCATTATTATCCAAAATTAATTCTTCCAATCTTGTAAAATCCTTTACTCCAGAAACTGACTTTAATTCATTGTAAGATAAATCCAAACTCACACAATTACAGCCCACAACACCAACCAAACCATTAGGAATTCTTTCAGCTCGTTGTCCAGTATACCAAACCTAGGATTATTAAATCGCGAATTTAAATTCATTTTGGAGCAGTTTTTTCGATTTTTTGTACTTTCTTATGGGTCCTAAAATGATAATTCTGACATTGTACAATTGTAATATATTTTTACCCTGTCATTTTGAACTGTCAAAGCACTTCTATTAAAATCTTGATCCTTCTGTCCAGCCATTTTGTTTACTCATACTACAATTCGAATTTGTGTTCGTCTGTCATGTCATGAACTAATCATATATGTATATGTATATACAATAAAAATAGTATATATACATATATATGTTTCATCATCCCCACCACAGCCACTGCCCACATGACTTCCACCCCCACCACCTTTCAAAATTACAATAATCAACAATAACCTTTGGGTCAATTGATAAGCGGGAAACGCTTATGAATTAAATATCTTATTTTTATTAAATTAGGATTTAAAAAAGACGGAAAATGGATATATATACTGCACGTAAGTTTAAAAAGTGCCCCGATCAGGATTTTCACAATATATATTATGTAGTTTCCCAACAAGTGTAAAAATCAAACGTCAATTTTAGATGATATCCTGAAAGTATTTATTAGTAATGATTAAAATGGCATCATTTATTGTTTGAAGTACAGTTTTTACGATATTCAGTGATTTCATCGTATTAAATCGAGGAGTTTTTTCTGAAATAGAAGAGATTTGACGTGAGTTAAATGTAAGGTTAGAAGCTCATTTTTCCTATATATTTTTCTGTCAACATACTCAACAAATTTAACATTTAAAATGCTTCAAATTGAAAGTTTTTAAAATTAAATCTTTATTAATAAAAAGTCGGTAAAAAAAATAAGATTTGAAATAAAATGAAAAAAAAGGGCTCGTCCGGGATTTGAACCCGGGACCTCTCGCACCCTAAGCGAGAATCATACCCCTAGACCAACGAGCCACACATGTGGAAGACCTCCAAACTAGAGTACTATATATTGTTTGAAAAACATTTTTAAATTCCGCGAATTTTAAAATGCATAAAAATACGAAAATAGTATTCAATCTTCATATAAGGTGTTTTTTTTGTTAATTTAAAGTGTTGTATTTATAATTGTGTAACTTTATTTTATTCTATAGAATACTAGCACACTATAATACATTTTATTCAATGTTTACTTTTTAAACCTGACATCCTGAAAAATTTATTATTCTGATTTTACCTCGAGATAAGCGAGAGATAAGGCACAAGATGCGAGATTGAGTTAAATATTTGCCTAAAGCTCACGTTGCCCGGTTTTTCTGATATTATAAAACCGGTATCCACTATTATTAAATATAACAATACAAATTATTATCCTATAAAAATATCAATATAAAATCGTCAACAAAAGGTGTGTCAAATTCTTTTAGTCAGGTGCGGTGAATATTTTTAGCAGAGGGATAAAAAGATTAGTCATATTGTATGTATATTTCCTTATGACTCATTGAAGATCTAGATAGTCACAAAGTAACGGAGAAATGCGACGTGTTCCTCCAAGTACTTGAACACATTCTAAATTCTGTTGAGATGAGTTTCTTACAGAGTAAAAACACTTATAAAAATTCTTGTATTCTCAGTGAAAGTTAATGCAAAACAGCATAATACTATTATTTCTAACTTACACAATATAATTTATCTTTCAAAGGATCAATTTTTTAATAAATATTTACTTGTAATAAAAAGAATAATTTTAATGTGTCAATATATAAAAGAATTAATAGTGAAGAAAATAAAAATTAGAACTTGCAAAGTTTGAATTTTGCGCGTTTCGTTCCTCCAATCAGAGACGAGATCAACCTTTTCCTTTTCTAAAATTCAAGATGGCGTCAGTGACACATTCGCTGCTGTCAAATCGGCTTGGGATACGCCTAAATTTTATTGTTTTTTATTAATTTCTATCGAAAATACAGTAATATGAATACAGTGAGTGCTGAAAATTTTTGTGACAATTGATCTACGCACAGGAAATTAACGATCTATAGAAAAAGCTTTCCTTGACCTGTTTTTTACGTATGCTCAGCACCACTTAGGCTATCTTGACATAATGACACAACCTCTTTTGCTTGGTCGAAGCGAAATTAAACCTTAATTCGTGACGATAATCTGTGCATTTTTTCTGGTAAACGTGCCTCCGAAACGAGGTAAAATTACAGAAAATAATTTGCATGCCTTCATGAAATTACAATTTTCTTGTCGTAACACTTTCGTCCTTATCTCGCTTTCCTGACACTGCATGCTTGCCCCTAATAATTATTTTTTGGAAAGTGTAATCAGTAATCTAGTCAGGTGTCTATTGCTATTTCAATTTATATTCAGATTTTATACTTGTGATTAAATTTTCTACTTTTCTTCAATTATAACAGTTCAGTCTGAAAAAATTAATAGTTGTTTTCCAGTGACATGTGTGAAGAATAGAAATCTGTGACTTTCATCACTGAATGTATTTCGTGGGTGAACCACTTTTATTATATCTGATTTCACTAAAACGGATGATTTAAATAGTGATTTTAGTTTCTTTTTTTTTTATTTAAATTGTATTCGTTTCGAAAGTGGGTCATGTGGAGAAAATTGCTTTTGTTAAAAAATTACTGATCGTTGATCATATCTAGGTAGTACATATTTCTCTATGTAATTAATAATTTCTTACATATAATGACTTAATTGATTTAACTCAATTTCAAGTTTTAAAAAATGAAGTACTTTGTGAATATTATAAATCGCAGTTATTTATTTTCTTAAATATCTACTCTAAACATTTCTTTTGTAAGTTTTTAATTGATATATAATTTACACAATATAGAATTATGTTATTATTTAAAAATATAAAAATCTTAACATTCATAATTCACTACAATGTAAAAGTACTGTTTCATTATTAAAATCGTGAAATTGAGTAAATAGTTGAAATCAATATTGGAAATAAGATTCTAGTGTGAATTTAATGCAATATATCTAGGGCTTTGCAGTGAATGGAATGAATATCACAATGTATGATTGAAGTGTGTTCTACTTTCGCTCAATCAATAACTCAAACAGAAGTCAAAAACAAACTAAGTCTCACATAAATTTAATATGTTTCGAATGACATTTTTTTAATTATAACAGTAATTATCTACTGATTCTTATGCACTAATCAGTATAGATCTATTACTTAGAAATCAGGTCTTGTTACTTTGATAATTTATATCTGCTTGTATATGGCTATTAGTATTCGTTAAACAAATTTTGTTTTATGATTGTAATATATTTAAAATTTCTTATTATTTTAACATTTAAAAACATTGTGGATTTATTTATTTATTTTATATTGTTTACGTAGACACTAATTCCTTAATTTTTCACTTTTTTTATAGGTACAAAGCAACGAGTTAGAGAAGGCTATAAAGTTGAACTAGTGTGAAATGGAAGCAGTAGTGGAATACAATTATGTGGCCAAAGAGCCTGACGAGTTGACCCTAAGAAAAGGGGACGTCATTAAAGACATCAAAATGATACTCGGAGGTTGGTGGGAAGGTACCTTGAGGGATAAACGCGGCATGTTTCCCGACAATTTTGTCAAGGTAGATCTTTGTGCTTGCAAATAAAAAGTGGTAAATTTTTCAGATCAACAGACCTCGAACATGACTCTCATTCATTTGCTTGAAATCTAAAGTTTAACGTGTTGCATGCCACTTATCTTATCTTAGCAATAAATGTATTCGAGGTCATCTAGACTAACATTCACTGTTAATTTTTCAATTTTCATTTCCAATATTCTGCTAATATCGATCATAGGTAAAAGAATTTTAATAGCTGATCAGTATATATCTTATATATACAATTATATATATGCAATTATTTACAAGCGCACATCTTTATCTAAAAATTAAAATATCATCAATTGTATTTTGGTGAAATTGATCATCCGTATTTACACTTTTTTATTTTTCCAAAAATTATAATATGTTCAGATTGTTTTTGAAATATCCGAAATTAACATTCGAATACAGAATTCGAGATTCAAATAGAGTTACCAATTTTTCTTTACACCTGATTAACTGTAAGTTACTGCCCAACTCTGGTCGATCTTAATTACGAAGGTCAATATATTCAAACCTTTTAAGTGTAAGTCATTTCTCTGTCAGAGTTTGAAGGGTTCCAAATATAAACGAAATCGATAATCTAATCCTACTATCGAATCAATTTCTTAATGCGATGTATTCGTTAATAAAGTAACTTCTCAAACTAAACTCGATTCCTTTAAATCTTGATGTAAATTTTTAAAATCTAAATAATTTTCAGGTTCGGACACCACCACCAGAAGAAGGAGGAATGGTTGCAGGAAGTCGAGCAAGTGCCGGAAGTGCAAGTGGAGAAGGAAGCACAAGCGGGGCAGCTGAAGAAGTTACTTTACGTAATGGAGGATCGGGAAGACGAACTTGTAGAGTCTTATTTAGTTACGAGCCATGTAATCCTGATGAGTTGAAGCTCGTGCCCAATGAAACTATAGAATTTCTAGAAGAAGTAGAAGAAGGCTGGTGGCGAGGGCGAGTCAATCGTAGGATTGGCGTTTTTCCCTCTAATTTTGTTGCTCCTCCTACGCCGGATGAAACTAGTAAGAGTAGAGAGAAGGACGAAGAAGAGTTGTGTAGGGTCTTGTTCCCATATCAGGCAGCTAACGAGGACGAGTTGACTCTCGTCGAAGGAGATATTATTAGACTTCTTTCCCGAGATGCACCTGATAAGGTATTTTTTAACATCTTTTTTCAAAGTATCTATGTATCTTGTATTTTACCTACACAAATATTTAATTATCCCTTTTCCTATGTTAAGTGTGTCCTAATTTTGTATTTTTCTAAGTCTTGCTATTTTTTTACATGTAGGGCTGGTGGCAAGGTCAAATCAGAAACCAGATAGGACTATTTCCCGATAATTTTGTTGAAGTCATCAATTCAAAAAGCGACCAACAAGATCAGGAACAATGGCAAGAGACGAGTCAGGTCACAACGAAGGTTAAGCACACTACAAAACGAACTGAAAAAGCACACATTAGAAAAAGCCTTGACACTAGAACAACTAGGACAGGTAATCTTAACTAAATGATTCTAATTCCAAGTTTTTTAATTCATCGTACTCTAGTATAGGAAATATATTCTTCACAATACCTATTAATATCATAGTATTTCTTATTATCTGATAAAATTGGAGATAAGCTTATCAGTCTTTACTACTCTCATTATTTCCAGAGAAATTCACTAATCAATAATCCTCTATGTTCCTTGTTCTCTTTTTTTAAAAACACTTTTTTTCCTTCTCGTCTTATTTAATATTTTAAGTGAATTCTATCTAAATTTGAGAATTGATTTATTCATTTATGTGATATAGATACGGCTAGCAAAAAAGTACCATCACCATCGACAGCGACGCCAATTGTAGGAAGCGGAAGCGGTGATAAGAAGTCGGGCAATCATTCCATTTTATCGAGTCTGAAACGACTCGTGGGTGACAGTGGCAGCAACAACGGTAACGGAAGCGTAAACATGGGTTTGGAAGAGGAACTTGATGGTGTAGAAAGAGGCGAAGGTTTACCACTTTCGCATTTAACGGCTTCTAGGGCCAAAGCACCCCGTAGACGTCCACCTACGACTCAGCATTTACGTCTTACGGCTGCCTTCTCGACAACTAGTGCTGTTCTACCAAATACGGTTAATATTTTAGCGGTACTTACAATCTTTGAACTTTGAACATATTGTGAATTACACATTCTTAAATCATAATGTAATCTCAACATTTGTCTCTTCTACCTTTTCAGGACGAAGGTATGACGAATGGGAATGGTGATAACACTGGGGATCTACATCGAGATGATGACGGTGATGGCCCAGTAGGAAAAGCTCGAAGAAAAGCTCCTTGGGTAATTATCAATTTAGAAAAGAATTTATAAACAAAACTTTTTGCGCTCAATTTTGTTATTAAAATTAAAAATGATAATATTTCTTCAAAGGTTGATGAATTAAAGTTAAATCAGCTGGAGAGAAGAAAACATGGAATGGACAAAGTTGATAAGATTGAAGTAAAAAAGGAACGAACCCTTTCGAGGTTGGTACTATTTCTTTTCCAAATTTTATAACATAAATTACAAACATATTCTATTGTATTTAATTTATCCTTTTAGACTCTCGACCTCTACAAATGTCGCCGAAGTTGGAATTAAGCCAGAACCTGAGAGTGAAGAGTCGGAACCGAAAGAAAGCGAAAGAACAACACCAACTGACCCTTCAAATCATGTTTCGCATGCTTCTTCAACGCCTACACATTCACATCCAGCTTTCGTTCCATATCATCTTTACAGTCAACTTTTAGATAGGGTAAGTCTTAAATAAGACGATTCTTCAAGTTCTTTTATGTATTTTTAATACTTTAATTGTTTATTCTTTTTTTTTTAAAGATCGGAGTTTTGGAAGAAAAACAAATAGTGCTTCAACGAACGGTGAATCAACTTTCCGGGCAGCTGATGACTTTACTGGAGAAAAATTCTGCGAGCGGGGAATAATCTGAGTAACTATTCTCCAAGTATTCCCTCCTTTTTTCTATTGATAAATTTTCCTCGCTGTAAGTAAGAATGATGAATTTTATAATTTTGTGATTGTTATGTATTTATTAGTTTTGAAGGCAGAACCATCTGTCATGCTTTATTATTCGAGCATAAGTAAAAGCATTTAAGAGCGTGACTGAAAACGCAACATTCCGTGTGACATTCTATGGTATATTATACCCTGCGTGCATTTAATGCATTTTTAGTTTACCGATCATCGCGTTAGAACTGTAAAATTATTCGCAAGGAACGATTGACGCTTTCGTTTCTGTATTTGTCCAAATCAAATTATTGCCTAAATCATGAGTAATTAGAAAGTTATTGACTTTTAAGATGCGGTTTTGAAAACTTAGTATTATAAATTTAATCGACTCGCTGTGCCAATACATTCCGAGTTCTCAATTTTTTACAACCGGGTTTTTAACCGGTTTAATCACAAATCTATTTTGAATGATTAATCAAAATGAACTTTAGAAACCTTAATCTTTTGCAAAATAATAGAATTATTTTGTAGTTGCTTTTTGAATTTTTTAAATAGTAGCTTTAGAGCTATTCAGAATTTTGATATTAATTTTGTCAAGGCATCTTTGCTTATTTTTAAATAAGGAATGAGAACTGAAAGTACCGGCCTCAGAAGATTTTTTCATCCGGTGATTAGAATAAGAAAATGTGATTCTATAAAATTGAGCAAGAGTGATCATGTACAAATAAGGAAAACAAATTTTAGAAGTTGAATGCATGCAAATCTCTGAGAGCGATGCTGCTGAAAAGATATTATTTCCGTTTTACTGGAAGTAATAATCCCATTTTCTACAGAATGATTTATTTTACTTGATAAAGTCTTGTTTTTTGAAGCCCATGGAAATTGGCATATAATAAATTTCATTTTTCATCGGTTCTAATTTGTAAATACTTGAAGATTACCGAGCCATAGCCTCAAATTATAAACTAAGAAGTAAGCCTGCTTTGTTGTTTTTAATGGTGCTATCGAAAGATTAAAAGATAATCGCAAAAGAAGTGAACAATAGCTATTTATTTGGCAAGTGTGGAAAGTAGGCAATTATAATATAATATATAATTTTATATATATTGGATCAATCTTACTTTATACTTGTCAAACAAATAGCTTTTTATATTGATTAACAGCAATTTCTCTCAATCCAACCTGCCTAATAATATTCACGTTTATGTATTTAAAATTGAACATTTCTTAATTTAATAACATCTGAGCATTATTTAAATTCGTTTGATTCGTTGATTCGTTTATGTGCACAAGTCAATAGTGTGTTACAGCAGGTATTTTAATAGTCGACCAGTTCTCTCTCTCAACAGACCAATCTTCTATGTTATATTCCACCTGGAACCAATCATTTTGTACTTTTATAACACATGCATAGATAGTTTAATTTTACTCATATCTCTAGGCAGATCATGGTCAATTTATTAGAAGAAATTTTTTTTTATTCGAATAATGAGAAATATCGCACATCCGATATGAACACGTACAATTAAATAATGTTTAAACGGGCTACTTACAAATTAAATCTATTCTTGATATTTACAGACAATAAGGTGTTAAATTTTTTCTACTTTAATGTTGAAATTTAATAGCGTTGAAATTTTCCCTTTTTTAAAGACTTTTATACATTTTTTTATTATTACCCTGTTCTGGAGGTATTAATTGTGCATAAGATAAATATCAAGAGGCGATTTAATTAATAATTAGCTTGTAACTCTTTGCTTCCGATAGTCGCTGTGTAATGTTAGCGTATCACTGGACAGTATTTATATTATACTGGGAGTTCGATCCCTTGCGTTTTCGTGATATTCCATTAATGCGAGTCCTATTAAGAATATTAACCGGATATGGGTGCAGCTTACTTAGACGCATTGTGCGTTATTATTATAATAAATATAACGAACGTCTGCATTAATTGTTCATAATGAGACAGACGTCACCGATAACTATAAAAGTTTTAGATTTTAAGGCGTTAGCACTAACGACGTTGAGAAGATGGTTTTAAAAAGAAATTGATACTTATAATTATGTACATATACACGCATATAGAAACAAATGGAATTTATATTTTCTCTTGTTTCTCTTGTCGAATCATGTTAGACGGCTAATCGTGCCGGATAACTCGTGCGCATTTGTAAATATTTTACCTGAGTAAATTTTTTCTTTGTCTACAAATTTACTCGTGAATTGAAGACCTCAAAACCCTTTTTAGAATAAAATTTAGGGATTCTTTAGTTGGGTTTTTTTATTTTTCTTGCGATGTTTTTTAAGTTTAGCTGGTGGTATTTCGCAAATGTAAGGAAGTGGTAAATTACAAGGCAAAACTTTCCATGTAGGTATTGCTTTAAATTTTCGACGAAACAAAACTACACAGCCTCGTGAATTCGTTGGTTCTCCTTCACCCCAGGCTCGATAATCAAAACATTCCAGTGGTTCACCTAAGAAAAAATAGATTATTTTAAGCTCGAAATTTTCGATTTTCAATAAATTAATTTTTTTCAATACCGAATTCATTTTTCCAATTTCTTTTCTCGCTTTGGCTGCTCAGTCCAACATATGTGGGTGAATTATTAATGAAGTTAGCTAAACCTTCAGTTCGTTCTTCGCTAGCAACGTGAGCAAGAGTTCCATTTAATTTTTGGCATGATAATCTTGCGTTGGTAAAATTTAAACGATCTTCAAATAACATAAATAAGCCCACTTTGGGGACGCAGGATAAGCTTCCATTGGTTGCTAAAATCCGATTAGTAATTTAGAATAAGCAAGAAAGACGAACTTTGTTTTTTCCTTTAAAGTTCTATGAAGACTATGTATTTGGGATTTATTTTTAAATTCTGTTACTGATTGTATGTTTATTTTAGGAGATTTCAAGCAGCTTTTCGACTTACAATTATTATTGTTCCACAACCAATAAGGATAGGAGCTGTAATATTTAATTCCTGTTGCATTTTGAAGAGCTGTAAAATTGTGGATTTCAGGACAATCTAAAACTATGCAATTCGCTTTGTATAAATCGTCTTCTATGCTTGAGCCTTAAATGGAAGAAAATTGGAATAAATCAATTTTAATCGACAAAGTTCAAAAGGTAAAATTTCAAAACTGTAATTAAATACCCAATTTTCTATAACTCACCTTCAGTGAAGTTCTCTCGGCCAAAATTGAAAGCAAGACCTTTTTTAGACTCTGCAAATTCTTTGCATTTTTCTACATTTGAAACTTCCTTTCTTGTTATTACCGCTTTTAATGATTTAGCATTAAATTTCACTAAAGTAAACCCTGGAGGATCTCTTAAATCGATTGAACAACATGTATTACAGAAAATAAATCCAAAATTTAAAAATAAAATCGAAAAAAATAAAACGAACATGATTGCAGAATTGAATTGAATTACTGATCATTGAATAAATGCCAGGGAATTAAAAATGCAGACTAGAAATTGTGAAGGTAATTCATAATGACCGGATTTTAACGTCGGAAGAGGAAACATGAAATTCATTATGCAATAGATAATTTGCTATTAAATATTTGATCAATTCAATTCTACCTGTGATGGAAAATAACATTAAATCACTCTACTATATGAAAAATAAATTAACACTACGTAATATAAAATTTTAATGAAAGAGAGATAAAAAATTGATTTCAATTCATTTAGATTTTCCAATTTTTATTCATCATCGATTACTGTCACACATTATCTAGGCCAGATTCACTGTGTTTTAATCTGTACAATGAAAACGTTTTTGAATCATTTCGTATTTTATTTACAGATTTTAATTTGTGTAGCATATTTATATTTAAATTTTACATCAAAAACAAAGCATAATTATTAAAAAAAATGCGGTCAACGCTTATGCCGAGTTTTATAACAATTTGATTAATCTCCGACGGTCAATCTCGTTGGTCTTCATTAAGAATATTCTACATTAAGTATTTTCTCTTAACTTAACATTTGTACTTCTCAGCTTTTAATGTACAGAATGAATAGGTTTATATTACCTCAACGTCGGTAAGAAAATAACGCTTTTTTATTTTAAATTCTACTATTTCTGGCTATTAAGTTAGGAAAATAATACCATTTAATACACAGCAACCAAAATTAGCATACAACTGAAAAAGACTTTTATTTCTAAAATTGAAGATTTTAAAAATCTCGATTTTTATTTTTAGGCCTTGTGCGAAATACTATTGTGATTGGCAAGTAACCTTAATACTGGAACTGAATAAAAATACTGTAGTAGAACTTTTAAAAATAAAAACTACAAGCAGGAAATGAATTAAAAGTCCTTTAGAAAAAAAAAATCTTCTGATTAAAATTGCAAAAATTGTGCGACTTCTAAATGTGTAAATAATATCTTGTGTCGGTTAGAAATTGTGCATTTTCGGTCTCTTACTTGTCGCAGAAAAGTGCAACCGATTAAAAAATTATATTTGTTCTAATTGTAAAATTTAAGCTGCTAAAAGCCTGTCTATAGCTTTCGTTACTTGAGCAAATACTTCTTCTACTGGCCCTTCAGCATTAATCTAAAATAAAATAGAAAATTATTCCATTGTAAATTTTACATTTCGAATAGAGAAAATGTAAGAAATTTAAAAATATTTTGTTATAAAAAAAAAACTTACTCTGACTACTTTATCTTTGAAATGTTCAACGATTGCTCCATTCTTTTCGTTGAAAATTTCGATCCTTTTTTTTATGGTTTCTTCATTATCGTCTACTCTTTGTGTAGCTGCAGCTGCTGCACGCCCCAGTAATCTTTTAATTAACGTTTCGTTAGCAACGTCAAAGAAAAGAATAATATCAGCCGGACATACCTAAAACAATTGATAGTAAATAGTATAAATAAATTTCTTTTTAATCAGTAAATATTTGGAAAAAATACTTAGCTAATGTTAATCTAAAATTAAAATTAAAATAAATTATAAAATCTAAAAACTCTAATTCAAATCTAATTAGAATATTTTTTGAAACCTACATCTTTTTCAAACTGGATTCCTTGATCCTTCTCTCGAGGATAACCATCAATCAAAAACCCCTTTGCCGATGGATTTTCTGCCTTCGCTTTCTCCATTCGCTCCTTAATCAGTTCTAGAACAATTTCCTAAAACGACAGAATTCCTAAATATAATACCGTTCTGCATTTAAAATGATTTGGTTTCTAGAATTTGAAAATGACTTAAAATATTATTAATGAAATTTTTTAGTATTTACAGTGGGAACGAAGAGGCCCTTGGACATTAATTCCTGAAGAGAAGCTCCTCTAGGACTTCCACTGGCAACTTCCTCTCGCAGAAGGTCTCCACTGCTGAGGTGAATGAATCCATATTTTTCAATAATTTTATCGCACTGGGTTCCTTTTCCACAACCTGGTCCACCAATCACCCAGAGTGTCTTCATCTCGGTTTTTGGATTGTCCTTGGAGTCTTTTCGATCTTCTTTTGCAAATATAATTGGCTCCCACCAAGGTTCAGATGTGCAATCTGATTCTGGCTTCCGCTTCCTGATTATAATCTGGAATACATCAATTAACTTTAGAAAGAAATAACTATTGTTCTACTAGCAGGTATACATTTCATTTTGACTTCTTTTATCTTTAATGACATTTTGATTTCTAAAAATGAATTAAAAATTTAACTAATCTTCTGAGAAAAATTTTTTTCACATAAATTAGTACTTTTTAATTGTTCGTAATAGAACGATTAAGTATGTGTAATCATTTTTAAATAGGTAGTTAAAATTTGTATTTAATTTATTTTATAGTTTTAAATTTCAAGTTATTATAGATACTTTGAAATATGAATTATAGTCTTCATAACAGTTTTACACGTCCTTGTAATATACAGGCAGATATATCAAAACATCTTCGTCGTCTTATTATAGCATAATATGCATTATACCTGCTACATGTCTCATTGTGAGTTCACGCTACTTATAGACTCTGAAACTTAAGAAGACAATTTCTCTTTTAAATATTTAATATATCGTTAGAAAAATCGTACGGTTTCAGAATTTGGAAAATATATTAAATTTTGTTTTTCGAACAATTATAATGAAATTTCTGAAGAAACTATTTTCAAAATACGGATGAAAAATAGTAATAAAACGTTAAACTAATAAATATGAATGAGTGTCAATTGATCCAAGTTAGAAGATTAGATTACTTTAAGGAATGGTTTCATAACAAGCAAAAAATTTATAAAATGGATGAGTGTTCTATTTCTTTATATATAGTAATATTCTAACTTATTGAATCGTTTTAGTTTAAAAATACTGTTTTTTAAATACTATTACAGAGGAAATAAATCTGAAAAAATTAATTAATTAATATTAATTGTGCTAATATGCTTGTAAGAATGTGGAATTTGTAGTGTAGATATGTTTTGATGAGTCTCACACACTTACATTAAATAATAACCCGAGGATTTTCTCCGAGATTGAAACGCGCCTGTTCCGGATGAAATTTATTTCGAATGAATCGATTCACCATTGGCTAAAGTCCGCGGTAGAAAATTAAACGATTGATTAAACTGCGCAGTCGCATCCACGGTTCAGGGTTAAACTCGTGCTAAAATGCGGAAACCAGAAGTGGGACAAGATTATCAAATCTTTTGCTCAAAAGGTTCAAAAGCCTGTTTCTATACTCCTGTTTAAAAAATTTAATTTTTAATCAAAATAATGATATTTTTCTAGTAACATACAAAAATTCTATTCTAGTATTCAAAATACTATTCTCTATTTTATTCAACGAAAATTATAGATAAATATTTTTTCGCTCTGTAGCACTAATCTTTTTTCAAATATAAGACTGCGTACAGAGCGAAAAAATATTTAGTTTTGATACTTTTTGCAAAAAACGAAAAATTCAAAATCTGATCTCAAAATTCAATATTTTCATTTTTCTTAAAAAATATTTGAATTAGATATTTTATCGAGTTTTTAGATTGCAACTTGGTTCCAACATCCTTAATCAAAATCATGACTGGGAAATTAAGAAAAAAAATTTTAATTTAGCTTTTCAGTCCAAAAATTATTTCGCAATTTTTACATAATTATATAACTAATATTATAATATCCAGAAACCCTCATTTCAATTTTAATAAAAACGATTAAATTTCTAATTAATTTGACTATATTTATTTGTTTAAATAAAATGATTGTTTTAGAAGTCTTCCGAATTTTATATATAGTTTCAACTTTACCTTTGCGTTTCTATTTTCGTTGCTCAGCGTTGTTGACGACAAAACGATCTTACTTAAAACTAAGAAAAGAAGGAGTTGCGTACAGTAGTCATAAGTTGAGAACTGTACTTTATTATTACACATGCGTTTGACCATGCGCGTTTATAATTATAGCGCTAAATAAAAATTACACATAAAAACTGTACGCACACGGAGAAAGTTTTTGACTTTAACTGCGAGATTTTGTCTTCCGCCAAATGAGATCTATATATGTAAAGCTAGCATTTAAATGTTGTCATGGATACCAGTGTTTAAAAATAAATTTCTTATTATGTAAAACCTTACAAAAGAGATATTTTTGAAAATTAACGTTATCATAGGAAAATTCTAAATTATTATCTTCTATAAATAGAATTTATTTTTCCCCTTACTTAACAATTATTATTATTACTAAAATGATTAAAAATGCTTAGTCTATGAACAAAAATTCTTAAAATAGTTTTTGTTCCTGTAAAAGTACTTTCCGTCCTACAGTGACGTTAAATTGTTTGCTTTTTTCATTCGATTTTATATTAATCGAATTACATTATCCTTCTGAATTCGTCGCTATTCAAAATTTTTAAATTTTTTAAATATATTTACATTAAGTAAAATGTACAATAAAAAGATTTCGTTTACTAAAATGTGTTCCAATATTCAAAAATTCGAAATGTACAATAAAAAGATTTCGTTTACTAAAATGTGTTCCAATATTCAAAAATTCGAAATATCCCGCGTTTCTATAGTACCGATGCAGTCTGACCAACAAGTCAGGGAATAAAAATGGTGAGTCACAAAAACAAGTCACTAAAAAAATTAATTCCCTTGGCGAGTAATCATTAGTTTCTGAGTCGGCAAACTTTTGTGTGTGAAAGAAAGCTTTTTTAATAATTTAAAACAGTGTTTTTCATTAAGAAAATCATACAAAATGGTGAGTAGAATATAAAAAATCTATTGTTTGTTTCGTCACTAGCTGAATGGATTCGTATTTTAGTTTTTTCAAAGTGACAAATGAAGGCTGACAACACGCGGTTACTTACCTATATATTTTCTCCATTGTTACATATCTAAAATTTTACGTTTTTGAAGCCGGTGGCTTTGTTTTTAACAAATTTAATAAAATTTTAATATCAATTATGAAATAATTACAAAGTCAAGTACCTGAATACGTTTTTTATGCCAATATTTTTATCATAATTACAACGTTGACAACGTTTCGTCTACCTAACCTTATAAGGAAATGAAGTTGCACGCCCTTTTGGAGTACGCGTTACTTTTTAGAGGAGAGATTATCCAGAATCTCGAATATGCATAATATCAACCCTAATCCATTCTATGTATGATTTTTCAGTATAATTTCTGGATTTTAAAACGATCATTTAAATTGAAAATTGAAACTCGTACGGAATTAGCTTCTAACTCCAAATGTGTCTTATTTTTCCAAAAAATTAAGAAAATTAAAGTACATTTATTCCAGTCATAATGAATAATTTGGGAATTAGTCTTATAATTTGATATACGTTAATATTTGTAATACTTACCCACAAGCAAGCTCTAATTTAATCAGCATTTTGCACATAGTTTTTAAGTAAAATTCCAGTTAATACATTTTAAAAATTATAAATAGGTTTTAATGTAATTACATATTTACGCGTCTTAAAATCATAAAGCTTATTACAGAAACAAATGACATCAGTAAAAAAGAGAAGAAGTCGATTTTCAGTTGTTTCTCAAAGCATAATTTGACATAATTTTAGTGTGCAATTATAGTCTTTCTCCTCGAATAATTAACAGTATTTTTACAAGCGAAAATGGGAAGATTCATGAAAGTAAATAAGATCTCTTAACAAGTTGAGTTTTGTTATTTCACTTAGTGAATTTATTATTTTTTTTCCAGCAACCACAAATCATTTTATTGAAGGAGGGTACTGACTCGTCTCAGGGAAAACCACAGCTCATCTCCAACATCAATGCGTGCCAAATGGTAGTAGATGCTGTTCACACGACTTTAGGTCCTCGAGGAATGGATAAACTCATCGTGGATAAAAATGGAAAAAGTACCATTTCTAATGACGGTGCTACTATCTTGAAACTTTTGGATATTGTTCATCCAGCTGCCAAAACACTGGTAGACATTGCCAAATCTCAGGATGCTGAGGTAAGTTTAAAAGAAATAATTATGTTGAATTATTAATTGTCTCTGCTTATCAGAATTTAGTGATCTTGAAAAAGGTCGCTTAGTGTGATCTGATTGCAGAGGAAATGAAATTATGAACTCTAGACTAGCAATTTCTATTGAGATTTGAAATTGTTTCATAAATGTTCATACAATTTTGTTTTCAGAGTTATTTTCAATAGTGATTTGAACTTTTTAAACCATAATAAGATCCGATACTTTTTTCTCAAGGAATGGTCACTATATAAATTATTTAATTCTTTATTTTAAATTATTGTAATAATTTAGGTTGGAGATGGAACAACGAGCGTAGTTCTTCTTGCTGGAGAATTCTTGAAGCAGATTAAGCCTTTCATTGATGAAGGCGTTCACCCAAGAATCATAATCAAGGCCTTCCGACAAGGAGTAGATATGGCAATTGAGAAGATCAAGAGTCTAAGTATCAAAATAGAGAACTCTAATGCTCCACAACAGAGATCTCTTCTCGAAGAATGTGCCGCCACAGCCATGAATTCCAAATTGATTCACCAACAGAGAGAATTCTTCAGTAAAATGGTCGTCGATGCTGTCCTTATGCTCGATGACTTGTTGCCTCTCAACATGATTGGAATCAAAAAGGTTCATCTCTCAATACCTAACTTCTAAAGTAAATTTTATTTTTATTCACATACTTTATTAAACAACTCTTTTAATATCAGGTTTCTGGCGGAGCTTTGGAAGAGTCTCTCCTAGTTGCTGGTGTTGCTTTCAAGAAGACCTTTTCCTATGCTGGTTTCGAAATGCAGCCTAAAAAATACTCTCCTTGCAAAATAGCCTTGTTGAATATCGAGTTGGAATTGAAAGCTGAGCGAGACAACGCCGAGGTTCGTGTGGATAATGTTGCTGAGTATCAGAAAGTCGTTGATGCTGAATGGCAGATTCTCTACCAAAAACTGGATAAAATCCATCAAAGTGGAGCCAACGTTGTCTTGTCGAAGCTTCCAATCGGAGATGTTGCCACACAGTATTTCGCTGACAGGGACATGTTCTGCGCTGGAAGAGTCGCTGATGAAGATCTCAAGAGAACCATGAAGGCCTGTGGAGGAGCAGTAATGTCGACAGTCCATGATATCAACGAAGCAGCTCTTGGAAAGTGCGAGTCGTTCGAGGAAAAGCAGATTGGAGGAGAAAGGTAATAATTATTCTTAAGTCAAATTTAATAAGCTGATTTGGTGGTCTAGTCTTTTTTAACATGTCTACTTTTTGACAACGTGCATCACGCTTATAATGATAATTTTCATAAATACTTTTTATATTTACTATCTATTAATATTAATATAATTAATTTATTATCTTTCTTGTTTACAGATTCAATTTCTTCGCTGGCTGTGTTAATGCAAAGACGTGTACTTTCGTCCTAAGAGGAGGAGCTGAACAGTTTTTGGAAGAAACTGAAAGGTCTTTGCACGACTCTATCATGATTGTAAGACGCATGATTAAAAACGATGCCGTCGTTGCAGGCGGTGGCGCAATCGAAATGGAACTTTCTAAAACCCTTCGAGATTATTCTCGAGTAATTGCTGGAAAAGAACAACTTTTGATCGGAGCTATTGCTCGAGCTCTTGAAATTATTCCAAGGTACTTATCAAACTAAATATTAATTTATTCTTATTTTATCTTAAATTCTAATCTTTGATATTAATTCTATATTCTAATTTTTCAATTATAGACAACTTTGTGACAACGCGGGATTCGACGCTACAAATATTCTGAATAAATTGCGACAAAAGCATCACCAGGGAAAATGTTGGTACGGAGTTGATATTGTGAACGAGGATATTGCCGATAATATGGACGCTTGTGTCTGGGAACCAGCAATTGTAAAGATCAATGCACTCACTGCTGCTTGTGAAGCTGCTTGTCTTATTTTGTCGGTTGATGAGACTATCAAAAATCCTTCTTCCAGCCAGGCGCAACAAGGTGGAGGTCGTGGCATGGGCAGGCCTATGTAATAACAATAATTTAAGCGCGATTTAAGATCAGAACTTCATCACTTTTAAAACTTAAACTTTCCACTCAGGAGTTGTTTTCTGTTTGCACGAGCCAGCCGATCCATGCAAGAGTTTTGGCACTGTTCTTTTGAAGAATTAAATGTACCAATAAGTATAATACAACTGCTTTTTTACAGACTCTACTTATGAGTTATTTCAAATAACATTGTCCAATTTAGTCTACTAAATCATGAGATTTCACTGGAATTCAAATGATTTCAAATAACTTAAGAAATTTCAGGAGACCATGAGATTTTCGGATTAATTTAGTTTTTAGAAAATTGATACAATGTCACAAATAATTTCAATGCGTATTTTCAAGTGCAGAGCACTTTTTTTCCTGTTCAGTCCTTGATACTGATGAGGTAAGCTGTATGATGCTTTTTTTCACGCCATTTATGATTTTGTTATGAAAAGTACTGAAAACTATAATTATTTTGTTTTCATTTTGCTCTTAATTAATACTACAATGACATTCATATTTCTGAAAACTCTGTTTTCTGAATTATTTAGTTAATTCGCTTACTAGCAACAATTTTTCAGAAATCTATGACAACCCAGTGAAAAAATTATCAATAAAACTTTTTAAATTAATTTGTAATTAATTAATTATTAAATTACTACAAGTCATTAGATGAATTTAATTAATTCCCTTGCTGGATGAAAGTAATTAGAAAATCTTTGGAACCGATTTACTTAAGGGTGTTGGAGCCAAGTTCAGGGGCGGCGCAGCCCATTTTTTCCATGTATGGATTTGCGATATAACACGGGGTGGGGGGGGTCAAGTTATAATCTAAAAATTAGATTTCATTTTACTCAATAAATATTAAATTTGGAATATTCTCTCTCTGTAGAATTAATCAATTTTTAACTAGAATTATGCATACAGAGCGAGAAAATATCTAATTCAAATTTTTTTTGAGTAAAATGAAAATATTTAATTTTAGCGTTGGATTTTGAATTCTTCGTTTTATGCAAAAAGTATCGAAACTAAATATTTTTTCGCTCCGCACGCAGTCTTATATTTGAAAAAAGATTAGTGCTACAGAGCGAAAATATATTTATCTATAATTTTCGTTGAGTAAAATGGAGAATGGAATTTGAGCTTAACACTTAAGTCAAACACCCTTAATCGGATTTATTCAAGTGTTATATTTTCCTGGTTTCCCCTCTGGTGTCGGGCGGCCCAGACCAAGCTATAATAAAATTTTCGAATTTTAATTTTTGAAGGATGTAACTAAAAATATTATTATAAATATATATTATAAATTAAATTCATAAAAACTAGATTAGATGGAAATAAATCCAAAATCACACATTCTCTATTGCCTTATTCATCAGGGTAAGGATCTCAAAATTTGGGACGTTCCTGCCCTCCCCCTCAAAAATATTTTCGTCATTGAAAACTGACCAACTTCACGGGATCCCCTAAAAAAAGCAGGCCATGAGATTTTCGGATTAATTTAGTTTTTGGAAAATTGATACAATGTCACAAATTATTTCAATGCGTATTTTAAAGTGCAGAACACTTTTTTTTCCTGCTCAGTCCTTGATACTGGTAAGGTAAGCCTAAAACGTCATCTTCCAAATATAGTGAATCACGAGGTTATGTTTGTCATCATTCTGAAATACTGAATTCCCCGAACGTAGCTGCATCTCAGATCCTCAGCGAAGAAAGAGAAAGTTGTCTGCTTTATGTCAAATGAAATTCTCTTATTTTATAAACAATTTATTACGTTCCTGATTTCTTTTTCAATCAGTGATTTATGTATTTGTGCGTGTTTCGGATGATTTTTTCCTCTGAATAATATAAAGAGATACATTCTAACCTAAAAAATTCTAGAGGTAGATAAAGAGATATAAAATTGCAAAGGATAATTTCTGTGACATTTTGACGTAATTTTATCGACAATTTTTCACTACAGTTTTGTCATGGTTACATTTAGTCTATTTATTTAGTTGTTTTTATAGTATTGATCTTGTGAAAGGACACGTTAATGAAAATTCATAGCTCTCCCAGCTGTTTTGTTTAATAGATTTTCTCAGCGAATTTCTGTTTTGAGCGACGTTTTTAAACAATTTTGATAAATTATTAATAATCGGAATTCATTAGCAATGGCATCGCTTAATCATAATATTGAGATTGCTCAGGTCGACGCTAATTCTACCAAGTAAGACTTTTCTTTTTAATATATATAAATAAAAGACTTCATTTTAAGTTTTAAGAATTTAAATCGTATTAGTTTATTAGAAGAATGTTGTGGTATGACATATTTGTGTTGTTTATGAGTAAATAAATAGAAGTATTCTATAATTAAGTTTGCATAATTTCAGTGAATTATTATTATGAATTTATTTCTGCCTTCATGGTTGTCATATTTTATTATATCTTTTCTAGGTCAAGTTCGGATATTCAATAATTTTTCTAATTGATGAATACACCGATTTCTAGAGATCAGTTAACTGTCAAAAAATTTATTTATAGATCTTTTTCATTTCTTTACTGTTTTGGGATTTTGTTTTTCGTCTGTGATTATTCGATTTTTTTTAGACCAAATTCATTTTATTCTAGGCAAAAGTCATCAGAGATGGCCTCATCTTTACCAAAAGAACCGACTTTAAAGCATGTTCAATCTCGATTTGATAATATTGTTAAATCGGTAAATGATAAACGAGAATATAGAGGCCTTATATTAACTAATCAACTGAAAGTTCTCCTAATAAGCGATCCAACCACGGATAAAAGTGCTGCCTCTTTAGATGTGAATGTTGGTAAGTACCATAGCAATTAAAATTTATAAATAATTTAAGGGATACGTAATTGGTTGAGATCAATAATATTCTGATATATTTTTAAAGGTCACATGAGTGATCCACCAGAATTGCCAGGTATTGCTCATTTTTGCGAGCACATGTTATTTCTTGGAACGGAAAAATATCCCGAACAAAATGACTACAACATGTATCTCTCTCAAAACGGAGGAGGTGGAAATGCAGCAACATATATGGACCACACTAATTATTATTTCGATATAAATCCTGATAATCTCAGAGGAGCTTTAGATCGATTTTCTCAATTCTTTCTCCAACCTCTCTTTACTGAATCTGCAACCGACCGAGAAGTGAATGCTGTAAATTCCGAGCACGAGAAAAATTTAGCTAATGATACTTGGCGTGTAAATCAACTCGATAAATCATCAGCAGATCCAAATCATCCCTATTCTAGATTCGGAACAGGAAGTAAAGAGACACTGGATATTATTCCCAAACAGAAAAATATAGAAGTTCGCCAAGAACTCCTTAAGTTTCACAGCACGTGGTACTCTGCTAATATTATGGCATTGAGTGTCCTTGGGAAAGGTAATTTTTATTATTTATGAAGTATTTTAGAAATTTGTAAATATTTTCTATTTCGATATGAAATTCTAATGCACAGAAAACTAAAAAGAAACATACTTTTTCAGAGAGTTTGGATGACCTTGAAAAAATGGTTGTGGACATGTTTGCTGACGTAGAAAACAAAAATGTTGAAGCACCAAAATGGACCGATCATCCTTTCAACGAGGAACATTTTCAGTGTAAATGGTACATCGTACCAATAAAAGATGTTCGAAATCTAAATATCACTTTCCCAATCCCTGACCTGCAGGAGCATTATCATTCAGCTGTAAGAATTCTTGTTTCTTAAATAATTATATATTATCATAGAATCTATGATTATATAGTATCTATATTATTATATCAAGAAATTCCATTTTTTAGCCTGCGCACTATCTGTCGCACTTATTAGGTCATGAAGGAGAAGGATCGTTGCTTTCAGCTCTGAAAACAAAAGGTTGGAGCAATTCTCTCGTTTCTGGAAGACGAAGTGCTGCTAGAGGTTTTGACTTTTTTAGCGTCTATGTTGATCTCACAGAAGAAGGTCTCAATCACATTGATGACATTGTAAACTTGACCTTCCAGTATATCAATATGCTCAAAAAGGAAGGACCCACAGAGTGGATATTTAATGTAATTAATTTAATTTCAATCAAATTAAATTACTTTATTTCCTGTTAATTTAGTTTAAATTTGTAAAGTAAGTTTGTTAATTATAAATGAAATTCCAGGAATACAAGGACATTGCAACAATGAATTTCCGTTTTAAGGAAAAGAATTCCCCTCGTAATTACGTGAGTTCCACTGTACAATCCTTGCAGGAATTTCCAATCAACGAAGTACTTAGTGCTCCGCGTCTTTTCACCGAATGGAGACCAGAACTTATTGAACTCGTCACCAGTTACTTATCGCCAGAAAATGTTAGGATTCAAATTGTGGCACAGGCTTTTGAAGATATAGCTAAAGAAGTTGAACCTTGGTATCAGACCAAATTCAAGAAGGAAAAAATACCTTCAAGTATTATAGATCAGTGGCGTAATGCTGGCCTTAATCCAGATTTCAAATTGCCGGCTAAAAACGAGTTTATCCCCACGGAATTTGATATTAAATTGGATAATTCTATTGTAAGTTTATTTAATTTTATAAAACAGGGAATTTCAACAATTTTTCTTCTTGAAATTTTTATTCTACAGAATTTGAATAATAATAATACAAAAATAATTTCCTGTACTTTCAGGTGGACAAATTCCCGGTAATTATTGAAGATACTCCATTGATGCGAGTTTGGTTCAAACAAGATGACGAATTTCTCTTGCCTAAAGCGAATCTAACTTTTGACTTCGTTAGGTAACTTTCTAACATTTTACATGCTTAAAATTAATTTTAAATCAATTTAAATTAAGGCCTAGAGTAAGTATTAATTTACTTTAAGAATTTAGTTGTAATTAATTATTATTTTCAGCCCAATTGCTTATATTGATCCAGTGAATTTTAATAATACCTGTATGTTTGTTCAACTCTTCCGAGATTCTCTAACCGAATACGCATACGCCGCAGATTTGGCTGGTTTAAAATGGGAGCTCAGCAATAGTAAATATGGTATAACTGTAAGTTAACAGTGATTCTAGAATTAAAATTTCTATCGAAGGAAGAATAAAATTCCAATTTCGCGATTTATTAAACTATTGTATTATTAAAATTCCAGCTGGCAATTGGAGGCTACGACCATAAACAACTTGTCTTGTTAGAAAAAATCATGGATAAGATGGTTAACTTCACGATAGATGAAAAAAGATTCGAGATCTTGAAGGAAAATGTTAGTACCGATATTAAATTACCTATAATCGTTTTAAATATAATTATGATGAAATGTTTAAGTAATAATAAATTTTTATTTCAGTTTATTAGAGGGCTGAAAAATTTTGAGGCTGAACAACCATATCAACATGCGGTTTATTATCTCGCTGTTTTATTGGCAGAACAAGTTTGGGTTAAAGACGAATTGTTAGATGCAAGTTCTCGTAAGTTTTCAGGAAAATATATTAATTTTTTTAAAATATATTAAGATAAACATAAAAAAAAAGACTTTAACTTTAACTTTCACTTCTTTTTATAGGATTGACGGTGGAAAGTGTGAGGGAATTTATTCCTCAACTTCTCACAAAAATGCATGTTGAATGTTTAATTCACGGTAACGTAACAAGAGACGAGGCTTTAAAATACGCAGGAATTATTGAATCAAAATTAACTAATCCAAATGAGTCCAATAAAGGAGCGATTGTACCTCTTCTGCCAAGGCAATTGGTTTTGTTCCGAGAAGTTAATTTAGAGCAAGGTAGGTCTATTTTAATACTTCTTTTAACTGCATTATTAAATGATTCTTTGTTTGAATATAAATTAGTACATTTAAAAAATTCATTAACAGGTCGCCACTTTTTGTACGAACTTGAGAACAAACTCCATAAAAGTTCATGTACAGAGATCTACTATCAAAGCGGATTACAATCAACGGAAGCTAATATGCTTCTCGAGTTATTCGCTCAAATCATTTCCGAGCCATGTTTCACAGTTTTGAGAACAGATGAACAATTAGGATACATCGTTTTTAGTGGAATACGACGTACGAACGGAGCGCAAGGTCTGCGAATCATTGTACAAAGTGATAAGCATCCTCAATACGTTGAGGAAAGAATCGATAAGTTCATGGAATCGATGCAGGTGCGATTTTTGAAAATAAAATATAAGTCATTGAAATAAGTCACATTTTTGTTACTTTTACTTATTGGTAATTATTTTTCTAATCGTTATTTATAGGAGCACATATCGAAGATGTCAGAAGAGGAATTTAACAAGCACAAAGAATCGCTGGCTGTACAAAGACTCGAGAAACCGAAAATGTTAGGAACATTGTCTGCGGTCTTCTGGAACGAAATTTCCGGTCAGCAGTACAATTTCGATCGAGCCAATATCGAAGTAGCATATTTAAGAACAATCAATAAAGAGCAGATCCTCAAATTCTTCGAGGTAATTTTAGAAACCAAGAATTTTCTATTTGAATTACAATCTTTAAATCCTTAATTTTTTAAATCTTTCTTTGAAATAGAAATTACTATACACATTTTTAATTACAGGATGTGATTCATACCAATTCGCCATTCAAACAAAAATTATCAGTTCACGTAATCTCAACCGCAGAAGGAGGCAGTGGATTAACCGAGGAAACTGGAGCAACGAAAATAAGTGAAACTGAAGGACCAACTCGAATCACTGACGTCGTTTCCTTTAAATCGAGTCAATCCCTCTATCCACTCATGCAGCCATTCAACAATATTCCAAGGAAGGGAACGCGCTCGAAGTTATGAAACTCAGACGCAAGTACTTCAAATTTAAAATTAGCATTATTTTTTCGATACAACTTTTTATCTGAGAGATTATACATAAATCAGCAAGCTAGTATTTTAAAGTTAAATATTTATGGTTTTCGGGAATTGACTGCTGTTACACTTTCAGAGTCTGACCTTTGATTGATTCTCTTATTAATTTGATTCTTCACTGTAAAGAAAGTTTGGTAACAACTTTTTTTACAGTGCATGGTCTCTGAAAAAGTACAAGGCTATCTTTCACTAGGTTCATTTGAACGATAAAGACAAGCATCACATTAGTTAGTAAATATTCAAGGTTTTCAAATAGAATTTTCGTAGATCTTTCTAGTTGCAATATTATTCATTGAAGCTGAAAAGTTAATGATCAAATTGTAAATAGTTAATGAATTATTAAGTATTCAAAACTAATCTTTTTGAAAATAAATTTTGAATACGTTTCTAATTGAATAATCTAGAAGCTTGCTGACTTTTTATATTTTTTGTCGTTATTTAATAGAGGTGGATTTTTAATCACTCTTTACAATAATTATACAGTTTAGGTATTATTTGAGTACGAAAATTATGTAAATTAATAATACACTTATAAACTACGTCAAAGTATGCCTAAATCGAAATGAAAAAAATATTTACCGAGCGAAATGTGGAAGAATATCATATTCTAATCATTTTGGCAAAATGAATGGGTAATGAAAAGTATTTACATATTGTGTCGGTAAAGTGTGTTGTCGAAGCATGATGATTAGATAAATTTTTTACACGTACAACTTAATACTTATTACAAAATAGAGAAATCACAAAATGTCGTGATGCAAAGTGAAGATGTTATTTAACTTAAAATAAATGAAACGATAGTTCATAAAGTTCTTCTAAGTTTTATTATTAAAGCAAATCCAGAAGTTTTAAATTATACTAACACAAATTTCTATGAATTTTTCAGTAAAATGGTAAGCCATTCGGTTTGTATGTATGTAGTATAATATATAATATATCTAAGTATTTATCATCTACCAGCTTTTTCGTACGATTCCGGGTGACTAGACAGTAGACACTGCCTTTATATTTTTATTCTGTAAATTGGTGTCGAAATATTTTGTGCTTGAACCATGCGAACGTGATCAATTTACATATCGAGCCATTCCAATTCAATGTGCTCTTCTTGGCCTGCCCTTTGATACAATTTAATTCATACCCGACCTTTTACTCTAGGTGTTCGCAATTGAAAACAAATGTCATTGTTTTATTCATGAAAAATAATTTTATATTTTCTCCCAAAAAAAATAACAATAGTAATAAAATCAAAATACTAAAATTTGTATTAAGAATTTTAAAATAAATTTAATTAAACTTAGGATGTACTGTTTAGCAGAAAATGATTACAAAACTTCACACGTGATTTATTAATAATAACATTATTCCGGGAAGTTAAAACCAAACTCTATTCTTTGTTAATAAAAACTTAAATATATAGGTATACTGTTGTTTGATTCCTATTCAGATTACGAGGAAAATCCAGGTATTTAATTCTTGGGTTTTATATATATATATATAACGGAAAATAACTATTCATACCATACCCTTGTTTGAACTTGAATTTAAATTTGCATACTCCTAAAGAATATAATTAGTAGATGATGCACATATAAAATTAAGATTGATTTGTTATGATAAAGTTTTAATTGCTTTTCTGTACGTTTGACCGGGGAATTTTTCTACGCTTTTATTCTACGAATTTTCCAGAATTAAAAAAGTCAGATCATTATTTTCTCTTTATAAACAAAGGAAAAGTTATTAATCAAACCCTAAAAGTGATTTGATTAAATTTTATCATCTATGTATGATGTGAAAAACTGGGTGAAGGCTTTTCCTCTAATTTATTTTGCAGAGAACATTTATTCTTTTTTATTTATTCTTTACCTATTTCTGATAATATTATTTAACATTTTATCGAATCTTCTGAAAATAAATGAAGTACAGTCTAAGTAAGCAGGTCAAGATTAAAATGAGTTGCGGAAGTGATAGGAGGCAGCTTTATCTTACATGCGGTAATTATGATATCAAAATATAGAATATAGATGAAGGCTTTTCATCTCATAAAAATAAAAAATTTTGTATAATTTCAGGAAAAGTGTAAGATCAATCTATTTTTTTTTAATATATAAAAGAAGACCCGCAGGATGCGGGATGATCACGATCTCATCCCCAAGGCTCGATTTTAATCGGACTTCTGTGAAAGGAATCTTACGATAGTGAAACACTATAGAGTTCGAAGCGCTATAAAACAAGAAGTATGCAAGATCGAACAATCACATGCTTCTGAGTATTTGTTAAGTAAACCTCGTAACATACAGGTTTGTACTTAATTTTATATAAAAATATTCTGTGCTTTTCATAATTTGTTTATGTAAAAACTCGTGTCAACGAAAAAAAAAAAAAAAAAAAGTATCAAGTGGGTGACCGAATATTGTGTGTGTTAAAAAGTGGTTTACAGTGTGATTTTTCTTATCGTTGTGTAAATACAACCGTTTTTTGATAGACATTTAATGACTAAAAAATCCAAATAAATTTTCACTTGAACAATAACAGTTGAATTAAATTTCTAAATATGAACAGTGAAAACCAACATTCATAATCATTTTATATAATTATTTTCTCATCAAGGATGTAATAAAGAGAATTTACAGCTCGGATTTTTAATTCCATGGAAAATGCGTAACGTTTTAAGATTCGCATCTAAAATATCTAAGATTATAAAGATGCTATTTATTATATTAGTAATAAAAAAAGTCTTGTGCGGGATATTGAAAGGAAATTTCGTAACAACTCATATTATTCTTTACAAATTAACTCAGACTCTATAATCATCATCCTCGTCATCAACATTGTTCAGGCAAGGCGAAGGCCAGATATTACAAATCTAGCTTATGATAATGATATATATGCATTGCGGGAAACTAAAAAACCATTATAAATAGAAAAGTGTTTAAAAAGTTGTAAAAATTTTGTTAAATAAATACTACAGGTCGTTTTAGTCTAAACTTTGAACCTAAAAGCTGTAATGAAATGGCAAATTAGCTTTTTAATAATATTGTTGGATTTGTTGACAGTTTTTAAGGAGTCAATTATTTAAACTGTTTTGATACATTTTCAATTTTCAAAAATTACTTGGGTTATAATGTCATAATGAGAGAGTAAAAATTTCTGTATGATAATCTCTAGAATTTAAAAATATATTTTGCTGACTGTGAGACTTTAATCATGATGTTGTTGATGTTACATTATTTACTGTTAATAAGTTATAAGGTCAATTTTTTATGTGAGTTTATAATGATATCCGTTCCAAATTTGTTAAAAAAAACTTTATCAATTTATTTTATTTCAACAATCTTTATAAAACAAGTAAAACTTTAGATTTGGATTAAAAAATATAACAGAAAAAATAAAAGTTCTACTGATGTGAGCTCATGTGAGATTTCCATTTTGGTACATGTTACATACTCTCATCCTGAATGACGAATTCAGTATTTGTGGATCACATTGTTCTCCATAAATGTCGCGATTGTAAAACATCAAATTTAAATTTTCATTTGCGATGACGCTATTGACTCTATATACGATTGTAAATATTTTTTAATTTGAAAAGCCACATTTTAAGAACAAATTTTTCAAAAATTCTTAAATTGTTAATTATATTCTAAATAATCGAATTTTTAAATTTAATATCCTAAGAGTGTATAAAGAAATAGATAATAAAATTTAAATCTCTTGATCAATGATGGGAGTTTCCGTTAGTATTCTCTTATTTATTTCTTCTCTTGTTATAGAATCTGGGAGAGGCAAAATCATGACGAGCAAAATGATTTTCACGCTTGTCATCACCGTTACACTAATGCTCAATTTGGTATCCTCATCAGTTGCCACAAATAGGCCTGCTTACATTGAGTGTCAAAATAATGACGAATGCGCACCAGGATTTTGTTGTCTATTAAGTAAGTTAATACTAAATAAATTTTAATTCTCTTCTGGAAAAATAAAATTTGAATTGCAGTTTTAAAGCTTTTTTAAATTAGAGCTACGAAACTTATTTTTTTTTCTAATTCTACACTTTCTGAGAATTACAATTTATTATAATAAATCTAAAGATTAATTAATATACTATAATTTTTCATATTTTTTCAGTGCCAGACAGATATAGCACTCCAAAATGCGTTACTCTTAGAGAGGAGGGAGAAATGTGCAGACCAAATGCCTCAACAATGAATACGACCGTAAGTTATCCGGATGGTATACAATTGGAATTAACAAATGTTCACTACATTACGTGCCCTTGTTCAAATGGCTTGACCTGTGCGCCTCATGATGGAATTTGCAGGGAACATAGTCCAAAAAACGATATTCTGGAAGAATCTAATACACAAGTTGATTAAATTTTATAAGTAACTATTTATAAGATTTAAAAAATAATATATATATATATATAATGAATAATATTATATATAATAATAAAGAAAACAGAAAATGTAGACCGATAAACGATAAATTTACTTACGAAACCTTCAGTGAGGATCATGGGATAATTGTAATATTATTATAAAATTTAATGAAATTTACATTCATCTTTGTACAAAAACTCTGCTTAACTTCGATTTGAGTTGGGCTTTCGGGCTTTCGTATTTGGCTCAGGTCAAAGATTGCTCAGACTCACGACCCGAAGTTATTTTTTGCATACCTAGGCATAATATAGTTATCAAGCAATGGTTGAGAAAATTTGAATGATGAGCATGAATGGATAATAATTATCATAGGTCGATATTATATCTCTCGAGTCCATATTTATAAATTAAGGAACACAATATGCGTTAAAATGTTTTTAACGACTGTCAGAAAAACTGGTCGCTAACTTAATATAATTAATATAAGTTGAATCTTCTCTAAGAAGATCCAACTCGAGGGCAACTATATTAGTGCCTTATTATTTATTAATTAGCATCTGATTAGACTCCCATCAGTTCTTAAAATAGGGCGCTACCTAGAAAGCTCAAATTGTAAATAGGGAAACTCTGTTGGGATATTGTTTAATGTCTATTGAATACACATACAAATAATAAGAAATTTAATGAAATTAATTTGTTTTGAATAACTCTTATCATGCTATTAAAATCGTTTCCACAAAAATGTGTTCTTATTGGCACATCAACTTTTTATGTACAATGATATCCAGACTTTACTCTTATGACGATCATGAATTTGCTATTTAAAAATTAATTACTTATTTATATTACTAAATATATGTTTGTGAATCTTATCAAGATGTAACACTCAATTCAACATTGTGTCTTAATTTAATTCTCGTTATCGTTTTAATCCACAGCTGAATTTATTTAATACGGAAAAACTGCCAAAGAGTCAATATTTAAATTGCTTAGAGGCAGATTTTACTAAGGCACAATAGTGAAAATCAAATTATATAAAAAATATATTTTTTAATACATTGTCCGTATATTGGTTTAACATGAGTATCAAAAATCAAACATACACACTATGATAGCATTTCAGCTTTTTACATAAATGCCTAATTATTAAATTACCATGTTAATCTTCTGACAAATCTCACAATCTATTGTCATAAATAAAAAAGTGTCTTGTAAGGATGGAATAGTCGTTCTTTTATATAAAATAGCAAACCAATACGCACGCTATGCGTGTGATTATTAATCTCTCACTCAAATCATTCAAAAACCAATCAAAGCAATAAGAATCTTTGCGAGATTTTCAAGGAATTTTTTTTTATCACTTTGTTTTAGAAGATATTGTGAAGAGAAGAACTCTGCAGGGTTGTACATGTAAGCCAGGTGGTTTTTGATTCTTTTGTTTACTGATTTTATATCGTGATATAAATCTCGTTTTCATTTACATATCACTCGTTATCGTGATACTAGAATTATTCAATAATCAGTTCTTTATTAGATGAAAATGCAGGAATTATGCTAAAATATAATTATAATTTTCATCATCTTAAAGAAATATCAGTAAAGTGAAAGGTTCCTGAAAAATGAGATATGATACAGTCAAAATTATTAATCTTTAATTAGAAAGTCTAAGTTAGACGTCTGTTTTTTTGAATGCTTAATTATATTTGCAGAAGTCACAGTTGTGGGTATATAGCCTCTAATGTGCTATAATCTTAATATTATTACGTGGCTTACAATGCTTCGTGCAACTTCTTCCCCAAGTCAGAATTGTAATTAAATATTTGGTAATTAAATTTTATTATTTAATAAAATTCAGTGCCACGATTTTTTCACGTAATGATACATTCTCAGTGATACCAATTCGACTTTTGTAACAAGTTTCATCTTCTTCCTTTTTTTCTGCTGGAAGAGCGGAAGAACTTCAGTTTTTCGGAAATGAGTAAGTTTTACTGTATTTAGTTCTAATGAAATTTGTTTAATTGAATCTTTTGAAAATTTTATGTATAAAATCATAGAACAGTTTGTTGTGTTCAGACTAGATAAATAATTAAATAATTTTTCATGTAATACATTTTTTATCTATACAAATAATATGCAAACAACAAAAGTGGTAATTTTATTTGCATTTCGTCATTCGCAATTTACGTAATAGATAAAAAATTTCAAGTTTTCTTTTTTATACCGCTTTTCTTCTTTGCATTTTGCTCTTTTACTATAATAATTACTGTATATTCTTTGAATAATGTGGAAATAGATTTTATATTAAAATTGACTATTAGATTATTAAAATAATTTGAGAAAATCAAATTCTTGATTTCATCAGCTTTATATTGGCTTATGCAAGAAGAGAGAAAAAATGTAAATGAAATATCGACACTTAATTCAAGATTTATAGATTAATTAGGGAAATTTTATTTTATTCGTAGATACACACACGGGAGAAGTCGTGGCTCAAAGAGCGATTGATGCAGCTGGTAAAATAATATTAATCATTATTTTCTTTTTCTATATCTTCTTTTTATCTTTCGAGACCGAAAGCACACTTCCGCACGTGCCTTTTTTTTTCAAAGATTTATATCAAAGATTGATATCTTTTTAGAATATAGGATCATCTCTTTCTAATATTAATTTAACTTTTATATCTCTCGCTTAGATAATATTCTAATAAGGTATTTTTACAGGATTCGGTAAATTCAACTTAAAAATAGCAGCACTTGGTGCTTCAACTTATATAAATGTTGCTCTGAGTGTCATGAGTACAGGATTTGTACTTCCGGCAGCAGCTTGTAATTTTAAACTTACAACTGTTGATAAAGGATACATTGTTGCGGCTCCCTTATTAGGTAAAGTTAATTTCATTACATTTTTTATGCAAAGCAATTATTCGTTCTTATTTTAAATTCTCAATTAATAATTTATTTAATTAATAATAACAATATTGTACAATTTCAGGATCATGTTTCGGACCTCTTGTATGGGGATTTTTGGCAGATTTGAAAGGACGAAGAATGTCGTTACTAATAGCATTATTTATGCAAGGAATTAGTGAACTTTTAATGTCCTTCACTCCCAATTATTGGTGCTTCCTGTTCTTAAAATTTTTCAGTGGCTTTGCGTAAGTTACAACTATATATTCGAATATATATATTTTTTATTATTTAATTTTCTATTAAATATTATTAAAATATTTAATTAAATACTTCCAGTTCCATTGGTCAGCTATCTCTCCTTTTTACTTATGTTGGTGAATTTCAAACTACTACCTATCGAAAAAAAATTCTATCCTTTATGGATTCTGCTTTGATTGTAGGCATGACATCAGTTCCGGGTAAGGATCAATTAACACTTACTTATACTTCTTTTTAAAAATGATTTGATCATTTTTTTAAAATTTGTCTACAATGATTTATTTCAGTTCTGGCGTGGCTAATCATTCCAATGAAATTTCAATATCGAAATGAATATTTTCTTTTCCAATCCTGGAATTTATTCGTCATGCTGTGCTCCATACCCGCTATATTAATTGGTTTTTGCTTAATTTTTCTCCCGGAAACCCCGAAGTACCTTGCAGAAACTGGTCAGAATTTCGAATTGCTCAATGTACTTGGTGATATTTATGAAAAGAATACAAATAAACCGGCTGAAACATATTTTGTAAGTAAACTTCTTTTGTAAAGCAAAACAGATGATTTATTTTTAAAAATCACTACTGTAAATTAATAAATTAATATCTAAGCAAATAACGACATGATAATGTATTTTTAGGAAAAATTAGCCAAGGACGACAATATATATCTTAGTAATTTGGTCCATTCATATTGGAAAACATCACTTGACCAGCAAAAAATATTAAAAAAAGAAATTACTGGACTACAAATTTTACAAGACTTCAAAAAACAGGCTATAGAAGTTTCAAAACCTCCATATCTTCAGAGGACTCTCTTGGCCTGCACTGCTACCTTTTTTATGACTTCTTCTCACTATGCACTACTTCTCTGGTTCCCCGAAATTTTTCAAAGATTCTCACAATTCGAGTCTCAATTTCCAAATGAAACCACAAGTGTTTGTTCTGTTTCGAAAAAACTCTATTCCTTAAATGCTACCATTGTAAGTAAATTAATAATAATATAAAAAAGTATATTTCTTGATAATACACTTCTTTATGATAATTAATTCATTTTTTTATTGTTTTCAGGCTAATACAAACACTGATATTTTTGGATGCGATTCTGAAATTGATTCAAGTGTTTATGTGGATTCATTATGGCAAGCAATAGCTTGTATACCTTTTGCGATTTTGTTACCAACGTTTGTTGATCGATTGGGATTCAAATTCTTCTTAGGTTTGTATTTCTTCTCTTTTTTTAATTGCTTTTCAGCTTTTTGTCCTATGGGCGTTGGACCCAAGTGTTAAGATCAAAATCCCATTCTCCATTTTACTCAACGAAAATTATAGATAAATATTTTTTCGCTCTGTAGCACTAATCTTTTTTCAAATATAAGACTGCGTACAGAGCGAAAAAATATTTTGTATCGATATTTTTTGCATAAAACGAGGAGTTCAAAATCTGACTTAAAAATTCAATATTTTCATTTTACTTAAAAAAATATTTGAATTATAGATTTTCTCACTCTGTACGCTTAATTCTAGTGAAAAATTGATTAATTCTACAGAGGGAAAAAATTCCAATTTTAATATTTCTTTTTTAAAATGGAGAAATCGAGTTTTTAGATTGGAACTTGACTTAAGAATTACTAATAATTTCCAATTTTATTTCAGTAACATCAACTTTGATAGCCTTTGCTTCAACAGTGGGATTTTTCTTTACACAAAACTCTTTACAAAATTTAATCTTAGCCTGTATTTTTGAGGCAATGACCTCAGTTTGTATGAGTACAATGTTCTGCTTCCTCGTTGTAATTTTCCCCACGAATGTCAGGTTGGTATATTTAACAATAAATTACAACAATTATAGATATTTTGATCATTGGATAATTTTAGTGATAATTAAATTAAATATCGTTTTTTAGGGTATTTGCAAGTACCATGACTGTAATGTGCAGTCGAATAGGGAGTTTTGTTGGTAACACAGCATTTAGTTACCTGATAGATGATTATTGTGCTCCACTCATTTTTATAGTAGCTCTCCAACTTTTCCGTAAGTAAATTATTTGATAATTAATACAAGTATTATTTATTCAGTTATTTTCTAAATATACTTTTTAAATTTTTAGTTGGTGCAGGATTTGCCTTAATGATTAAAATTCAAAGGCCCAAGACCTACGTAAATGCTTAACGATTTACGTGAATACTCAAATTTTCATCTACCATTAAATCTTCCAACTGGTGGAAGAAATTATCCAATCGCCATCATTCTTTTATTATTACGATCTTACATTTTATAAGGAACAATAAAAAAATTGTTTATCAGCTCTTAATTGTAAGATTTAATATCAAAAAAACAACTAGAATTCAGAAAAAGGATTATTTATCTACATTATTTATTATTGAAAAGCTTGTGATTTATTTCAAACGTTTTGTCTTATTTATAATATTATTTATACAAATTTTGAACTACAATATTTCATTTTTATTGGGTTCTACTTAATATAGTAAATATAACGCTATAGTTTCTCACATGATTGTAAATTTTTAATAAAGTTTTAAATTTTTAATAAAGTTCTAAATTTTTCGTAAATCATTTTTGCAAGATGGGTAAGTTCTTATTTGGTTTATTAGAACATTCTTAAAAAAAATCAAAGTTTCTAGATGTTCTATTGAAAAACAATTATTTCATGAAATTATTAGTTTATTTAAGAAAAATATTCTCTGGATGTTTTCTAGAGTCGTTACTCCACTTGCAACACGTGATTTCCAAATGACTGCAATTGACAAAGGTCGCATTTCTACTGCCCCTATATATTAACATATCTCGCTCATTAATTAGACATAATCTTTACACTTACAAAATTTGTTTTCCCACACAAATTATTATTATTTATTATTATTTCCATTTAATTAATTAAATAAACTAATAAGGACTGCCCAGCCTATAAAGAAAAAGAAAAAGCATTTTGAAATTGTGAAATCTATTGAATTATATTAATATAATCGGTTGTTAAAAAAATATAAATATTTATCCTAATTGTATTCAACCTTAACTTATGTCTTTTCTTTTTTTTATATTCTAAGAATAATCAATTAATCTTAGGCAGAGTCCATGGGGTTTCTGACTACCCCAAATCAAAATCAAATGAACTCTAATTGATACTCTTTAATTTAAGTGATTAAAAAACAAAGAAATTTATCAATATCAAAGTCATTTTACTTTAAATTGTTGCTTCTTGAATTTTTTTCTGGAAGCACGAATATCTGACAGAAACTAATTACATTGATAAGCTCATTTGAGATTTCCCGTTGATGTTTCTTCTGGAAAATATAATACGAATGACGCAGCCGAAACATTTGTCGAATGGCTTAATTAATTCTTCTCGTGCTTAATAATTGGATGTAAATATATTGACAAATATTCTAAGACAATTGCTATTTTTATCCCCTTTCAAAATTGTCTTTTCTTGTAAACATTATTAGATAAGAATATGAATATTAGGAGCAATAAGTTTATTCATTTGATTGACAGTAAAAAGTGTTTAATTTTATTGTTTTGAAAATAGTTCAAGGAAAAAATAGTTGAGGGAAAAAAATTTCCAATAAAAATTGTGAATCATAACTTTTTTGGGGGAAATGTATAAAATATATAAAAAATGTACTTTTTTCGTTCTATAATTTTTGTTAAAAATATATTTTGTGCAGCTTCTTTACTGTAAAATAAAAAGAGGTAAAATTGGTCGTTTTTGGAACGTAATTGGGCCTGATATATATTGTTGGGACCTACTAACGGTTTTTAATACTTTATATTATATTTTCGCGAAATTTGTTATCGGTTCACTATTGTAAACTTATTTCTACTATTTATGTTATTAAATATAGATATGAAAAATCATTTGGTGGGGTGCGCGCAATCCGATTATTAATATGCATACACTGGCTCAAGATTCGGCAGACTTTCTCGAATCATCTTCCGCATCCCAGTGTATTCGTATACTAATTTTTCCGAACTCTGCTCGCAATAAGAGAGTAATCAGTGTGATTATCAATTAAAGATTGACAACACTTAGTGAGCCTTGATTCTACTTAAGAGAGCTCCTCTGATGAAACTGCGGAATCGAGAGCGAAACGTATCACCAGCAGCATCTTATATTCTCTAGAAAAGAGATTAATAGTGATGTCAAAAATTTCTTTCACCTGCTATTAAGAATTCAGGGGAATCTATGTAATTCTGACTCTTTGAGATTCGAGCGCAAAAAAATGGTTCTCACCCTCGACCCGAATCTTCTTCGAATTTCTTCCAGTCAAAAAATAGGTAAGTACTTGTGGAATTTGTGGACTTATTCTAGAAATTTACTCAATATATATTTTTGCAATTTTAACTATGAACTATATTTTACTATCTTTTTTAATAAAATTTTTTTTTGCTAAATATAATTTGTCGAAAGCGGATAAACCTAGAGTAATTTTTGTGTTAAATCAAGTTTTATTTGGCTTGGAGGGAAACAACCTGTCTTTGTTCATAGTAAAATATTTGTTTGGGCCTTGTCCAAAAAATAAACGAGTTCTTTCCAAGGATTTCTTTTAAAATACACCTTTTTTTGAAATGTTGCCAATTTTATGCTCTTCCGAAAGTTTTTGTTGAAATGTGTTAACGAAAGACAAGGAAGAGAAATAATAGGTTTGATGCAGAAAATATATATGCAAATTTAATCAACTAACGCCCACCAGTTTTGCATAATGGATCTGTAAATTAGATTCAGGTTTCGGATAGATTATTATTTCGCTTATGTCTAATTTTTTTATTATTATTAATACCATGCGTTATTTAATTCATCTCACGTTTCATTTGAAAAAAAATGAATCAATTAATTAATTAATTTTTTATTTCTTTGACTAATTATCGAAAATATTTTCGGGTTGTGTTTATATTATTTTCGACTAATTATGAGAGAATTCGAATTTCAAAAACTTAAACCCATGACGTTATTGCACGTCATCTTCGGTCAAGAGGCTAATTTCATCTAATAAGATCCGAGTGTGTGAATGACCCGTTGTTTAATATTAAAGTATGAAGCGCGAAGAGATAAGTATAATAAGTACCTCGTTGACATCGAAATCAGTTGCACAAAAAAATGTCAACAATTACTTCTTTAAAACTAGCTGTGAATTTTATCTTGGGTGTTTTATTTTACTGTTTTTATTTTTTTTTAAAGTTTATTTGTTGAATTCTTTTCTTCCTCGTTATGATGAAGTTTCAAATGCATTTGTTTCCTCACAGTGATTTTCTTAAATATTAAGAAATAATGACGTTATTCATATTTTTAAATAAAATGTATTAATATTAGATTATTTGATTTTTTACAACGCAAGAAAAGTTTTATTTTCTAACATTAGCTTTGAACTTTGATTATTTGAGTATAGTCAAAAAATTAATTTGACAAAGATGATAAATGTACATAAAAATTTTTAAAATTCATATTTTGAGAAATCCTTGGCCACTTGATCCTTGGTTTAGTTTTTTTTGCTTTCAGATTTGAAAAAAGCCCCATAAAAAAATTCATGTACCCAAAGTTAGTCCAAAGTCACAACTTTGATCAATTTTTTTATATTTCACAACTTCCAGTTATGCATAGATTTGGTATTTTGAGAAAAACTCAAAAATATTTTTAAAATTGAAGAATGAACTAGAAATTCATTTTTTAATGAAATATGGCGATATTCATTAAAAAGTTCGAAAAGAAAGCTTTCCAAAATATTAAACCTATTTTATCCAAAATATTAAAAAGTTAAATCTTGCTCCACATCCAGAATTGATAAAAGACACGATAGCTGGTGGAATCTTGCGGTGTTTAATGAAACCACTTGTCAATCTATATATTATGCAAAATAAAACTTGAACAGCTATATGTATACAATCATATGGTAAAAAATTGTATAAAAATGTATAAGGTTGGCGCGTTTCATGGTCAAGCCATTTAAAAAAATGACCCATATATTATTTTATCTATTATCTTATTATCTTCTAATATCTATTATCTTATTAGTTAATTACATTTAAGTTTTATACACAAATGCAGAATTTAGTGTTTTAATTTGCATACAAAAGTAGAGTAGGTTTTGACATTGCGAAATTCTTTCTGTATCATTTGTCTCATTTATAATCAATGTGTCGCACGTGCCGCTCGTAACTCGATATACTAATTTTGCTCAGTCTCGGAATCGCTTAATTACCCGCGAATCGTATAACATCCGATTAATTTAAAGCTATTGGTGCAACTTTACATTCTACGTACTATTTTCTTCAGCTGTTAAAGGTTCGATTAATCTATGAGTGTCGCACAATTTTATGTATAATTAAAAAGAATTTTTTTACAATCTCTGTTTCCTCTTAATGTTTTGTAAAAATAAAACATTGACATTTTCGCTTTCTAAAAATAGCCACTTTCATGAACTTTCATTTAAAATTATTGAATGAATTATCATATTATTATTATTATTATTATTATATGAAGTTGAAAATTTGATGCTTGAATATTTAATGCTTTCCTAATAAAAAAACATTCAAGAATCGTATCTTATCCAGACTAATTATCCTATTCATTTTCTAGTAAAATGACAGTGATGCAATAATTGCGATAATTCAAAGCATTTAACCCGTCATTTGAGGACATTATAATGGATAATCTGCCTACACGCAAATGAAAAATCACTAAACTTCTAGTATGCAAATGTCCGACACTATTACTTCGCGGCTGCTACTTTTGCTGCTCATGACAGTATGATATTCGCACCAGGTGCCTTATAAACCGGTCGGAGCTGTTATCCGCGTAAAATGCAATCATTTGTCAACGCATAACATATTTTAAACTCTACAATTATTCTAAGTGAAACTGACATGTGTCTTCTACCTTTTCACACATTTCTCGTTTAAGCATAAAAAACAGTGCCAAAAATTGAAAAATTTGAAAATTTTCATAAGTTAAGGATATAAAAATGTGATGTGGAGAAAAAAGTGGAACATATAATTAATTATTTGAATTAATATAAAAGTCATTCATAAACAGATGGTATGTGCCTATAAAGAATTTTCGAGCTAATGATCCTGCAGTTATCAACCGCGCCTTATTGATATAATAATCTTCTGTATAATAATCTTCTTTACAATAATTTTCTTTCCTCTGGATTCAGCTTCATTGATATCAAGTTTATCACCAAGAATATCATTAATTTAGCCTTATTTTACATTCACTTTTTCCATTACATATTATTCCAATTTTTTTTCGCAAGAACATTATGGTGCTGAATCATAAGAATGAACTTTGCACATCACGTGTTTCATAAATATTTTAAAAACATTCGGTTATAATACGATCATTCTCAATATATTTGGATCATTCTCATTGCTTATTTTTTGATAAAATTTACATTGACTACAGATCGTTATGAAGAAATGCAACATGCAATATACATTATTTCATAAATACTTTCATGCATTGTTTTGCACTTTGTACAGCAGCCAAGCTACATGTGAATTGTTTGATAAAACAGAGATTCAATTTCTAATTTAAATGATAAATAACAGCATAAAACTGTCACCATCAGGATTAATGCACTGGTAAAAAAGCTTAGTTTTTTCACATTCAGCAATGTCAGCACATTTATTACTTACTGCAACATTACTTATATCATATGATATGAATATCTTGCACTATTTATTTTGCTCTCGTAATTTATCAATAAGATCCTTAAAATTGTGTTTCTCGAACGTCTTGGGGATCTGCAGCAATTTCAGGGACGTTGAAACAACGATCACGGGCATATCATGCTATCTGCGACATGCACACGATAAGTAGAAGATACATGGGCATTTGAGCTTTGCAAACTGAAGAAGAACCATGTCTCGTCTCAGTTGTAATAAAATATCTGATTGTTCTCAAGAACTAGTTCGAAAAGATCGACATAGAAATTTATCTGAAAGTGATTCTGACGATCCATCGTTTTCCGACGCTTATTTAGAAGGTCAGTAAACGTGTAGCGCGTGCGAATACAATATGAAGTTATATATATATATATATGTAATGTTTTCTCGGATTACTCTTGCAGTATCTGGTTTCAAAACCAGCTAACACCACTTTAAGTCGGATTATCAAAGTCAACAAAAACATCTTTCGATATTTATGTAAATTTGTTAAAAAATTTTTTTTTAATTATATAATATCATTTTATTCAATCCTATCAAAATTCTTTTGCTTAGATTCACCGAAATTCGGTGAGCGTTGCACGAATATTTTCAATTTGCAATATTTTTAATTTCATTGCTGTAGCAGGGAAAAATGTCAAGAGGTTCACGAAAATTCAGTGAACGCGATCGAAGCAATCAAACTTTGAATTCTATTATATTTGCTACTAAAAATGTGCGGAATGTAGATTTTGATTGTAGATTTCTTATCATATATGATAAGAAATTTTCTGCAGAGAGAAAGAAGAAATAAAATATGTAGAAATGATGAGTTTGAATGAAAAAAATTCAAAGAAAAAAACTGTTAAATAGAAATTATGTGTATAAAAGTGAGATGTATTTATGCTGCAAGTGTATTGTGACATGTAATAAAATAGATTGAAATGAAGAGGGCCTTCATTGAGGCCGAAACGTAAACAATCAATTAGCCTATTAGATCGCCTAACGGTTCACGTGTATTGGCACGCGCATGAAATTTGACAAGTGAGTCTTACATTAATGAATTAATTTTTTTTACTCGTTCTTTGTTTCGATAATTCGAACGTCCTTGTAGTTTCATAAACACAATTCGTATATCAACTCAGATTAGGAAAATGGCTTTTGTATTACCCCTTTAAATCAAACTTCCGGATAAACAATCAATTTTTTTGCATTTCAAGATAAAATTGTAATCTAAAATCATGTAAAAGCATCTTTTAATCATCATTAAGGCTGTTATAACAGCATAACTATAGTTATGCTTAAGTGTTATATTCTCAAATATATATATATATATATATAT